>BDGG01000003.1:1214724-1261272 GCA_001949185.1 Ramazzottius varieornatus | reverse complement strand
TCCGAACAGGGTATTCATTTGTTTCGCAGCGGTTATTGACAGCTCTTGGAATTGGACTCACAACAACTAGCTGGACTTTCAAGGTCGACCAAGCATCACCTGAACGATGCCGCAACAATAATGGTTGGGTTATGCCGACGTCGGATGTAAGTACTCTGCCAAGTTCACGCTGCCGTTCGTGATAACCATGCTAGAGAATGGAATCTCCAATCACGTATAACTTCAGACCCCCGGTCCTAGTTCCGATGATGATTCCATCTCAATTGGACGACTTTGTAACGTTCGTCCGTTGTTTGAAAGACTACAATAGCGTGGTGAGTACATCACAAAGGCCGCTACTCTTTGTACGTTCTTGACAGCAGCCTTTTGCAGGCTCTTCCGGACACTGGGATCAACGCTATTAACGTCCTGCTACTGTACATACACATCTTCTTGGTCGGCATTTATTCCGTCAGATCAGACGGAATATATAACGAACTGGCTTCGATTGCAGTAAGCACGTTAGTAAGCGCGTTGCTTGTTGTACTGTATGATCTCTACGACGTAAGGAGCTGCTGCGTAGAGAATAGTGATGTTCTAATATAGTAATATTATATTAAAGTAGATGATAGTAGATGGTTTGAGCATCTACTATATTCAGTAACATTTAGTAAACAGGTTTAGGCTCCGGAACCCGATATTAATATTTTAGTAGCTTGAAAGTAGAAGTGCGATATTTTATTATTATTAAGCTGTTCATCATCTGAAGTAAAATATATTTTACTATCCGGTTAACGGCACGGCTGGTTCAAAAAACTGCCTGTGCGCTGGTTGCTCAATGTGCGACCACGCCCTATAAAGTGCGCCACACCATACCGATGCCTCTACAGCGGCACAGTAGGGCTACTGCCGTACTGCGAAATTGCGAATGAATACCGTAGAATATCATGCAGCTGCATACGGTGCGACACTTTAACCGGCCATGTTAGAGAGTGTAGGTGCTGGATGCAAGCTGTACTACAGGAGTTGCTACTGGCCTACTGCCTTCGACAAATTGTTTGTCTGTCCTCCTCTTATTTGCAAAGAACTGCTAGATTGTCAGAGAGTCATGAGACCACCGTCGCGGACAAAGCCTATAAAAGGCGCAAAGAAGAAGCTACCACCGGAAAGAGGGAAAGTTCCTGTAGCAGCTGCAATAGCAGCAAGCCCACCAGTAATCGACATTGCGGAAACCGACGACGGTTCAGACTCCGAAGATGAGTCGTCTCGACCGCCTTCGACATCGTCTTTCAGTCGATTTTCCCAAAAGCGTAAACTACCCGGTGGTCAAAAGAAAGCTTCTGCAGTATGGCAGTACTATACTGAGGATGCTGAGACGGGTACGTCAACGTGTAAATCCTGTAACCATGAAGCGAAGCCTGCTGGCAACACCGGAAACGCTGTGTCCCATCTGAAGAACCGTCATCCCGACGCATTTGCCAAGTATGAAGAGCAGGAAAAGCTTCGCAAAGACCTCAAGAAGAAGGAGCAGGACAAGCCAGCCACAGGCATTGCCATGATCCAGTCCAAGCTGAAATTTGAATCATCAAACCCGTACGAGCAGGGAAGTTTGAGGTAAGTCGGCCTTTGCTGTTGCTTGTTGCTGTTTCTTTCTGCTCTCTGCGTCGATCTACTTCAGGCTAATTATTTGTGCTTTCTGACTGTAGATATCGAACGATCCTGCGCGAACGGGCCTTGTGGGTTTTACGGACTCCATCCTTATGCGCGAATCCGGCTACCCAACGTGCTTTCGTGAAGCATGATCCTCGTTCCCCTGCTTTTGGAAGGAAAGGCCTGAATACGGAAATGGATAAGGTCTATGAGCAGAAGCCTGGTAACATGAAGGCAGTGCTTTGTCGTGCCACCAAGATATCTCTCTCTACAGGTGAATCGGAATTAGCTCGTTACGTGGCGCACATTTTCACTATTATTTGCTGAAAGTCTGCGCCATTATGACGAGCAGACTTAATGACATTAACTGTTGTCCCAAGTGGTGCCTGCTCCGGTTGTTTTGGCTGAAAGTGTGCGCCAGCTGGAAAAATGATGTCGTCCAAATTTCTCACTGACATGACAGTTAATTTTAATCTTGAGCGGTTACTAGTTCGACTGAGATTGACGTTTAGTGTTCTTTATTTATAGACATCTGGACTAAACGCGGAATGTCTGAGTCGAAGCTGGCGGTAACGGCGCGGATGTATGATCATCTCACGAAGACGATGCGAAGGATGACTCTAGCATGTCGCATTTTTCCGAGTCCACACAGTGCCGCTCGATTATTCAAGCTTACGATAGAGATTTTGGCTGGGTGGGAGATTCCTTCGTACAAGATATCCGCCGTAGTGACAGACAACGGTTCAAACATGGTGGCCGCTTTCAGTCGAAGCCCTCGTTCAGTCGAATGGTCTGGTAAATCCTGACGAGTCAGAGGAGGAAGAAGCACAGCTGAGCGTAGTTTCAGCTGAAATTTAAGACGCGAACACGCAGCAAGAGGTCAATGAGTACATGAGGGTCGAGGGTGAATGCGAGACCGAGTTCGACGGAAGGTATCTTCTCTTACTGCGCTTTGTCCATATATAATTTCTAGGCAAACAAAAATTGACAAGATGGATCTTCGAGTGGTGCACGCTTTCAGGCGATAACACTGTCAAACTGCGTCACACAAGAAAACCTTTTTGTCTAGTTTGTTTGCCGAGCTTCCACATCACGTCCATATGGAATAAATGAATGTTCTGCTTTTGGAGCATTACGGTCAACCGCACATCAGTGTAAATGCTTTTCTGTTGCAGAATCAAGCGTCACCGTTGTACCATCCATCGACTGCAGACCGCGGTTCGAGCATTCGAGAAGGATGAGAAGCTGAAGCCGATCACCAAGAAAGCCAGAATTATAGTCAAGACTTTCCGAATGTCTCACGTAGCCACGGGTGAACTTCTCAAAGCTACCGGGCTGACATTATATGTCAAGCAGATATGTCAACCCGATGGAATTCTACTCTGCTCTTTCTGCGACGACTTGATGAAGTACGAGAACCCGTGAAAGAGATCATGGCTCGTCACTTGAAGATGCCTGGTTTAACTCCTGGTGGATGGCTCATCATAAAATTTATCATACGTATACTGGAGAAGTTTAATACGGTCAGCAAGTCTTTGAGCTATCCCTTTATAATTTCTGTAAAGTCAGAAAGTTTTGGTTCGATGTCGTATGTGTTGAGTATTCACAGGTTACGGAAAAACTCAGCGCGGATAAGGAAGCGACCATCCACCGAGTTCATTGTTACATGAACGGACTAGTCAGGCGTTTGGAGTCAGTTCGCGATGCTCTTCTCAAGCTCGACTTTTCAAGCTTCCATATTGAGAACCCATTCGATGAGGTAATTAGCGCCAACTCAGAAAAATAACAAAATGTGCTGTAGTATGTCACTTCAAGCTTTAATTTTCTCGCCATCCACTTTCCTACGAGAAATCTTACTAAAAACTACAATCGAAATCTATCTTACTTATGGTGGTGTACGGTGATCGTGTTTGTCGTTCAGGTCATTCTTGCCATGGATTCAGAGCTGTCGCGCGTGCTGGGATATGTGATAGATGATTGCAACCCTAAGTTCGATGCTGTCTACATTGCGAGCACATTTCTCCATAAGAAACTGAGACTTACATTGCCACAGCGACTTTCTAGTCTTGCTTCGAGATGGCTGTCATTGAAAAACATTGAGTGGTATGAGGAGCCCTCGCAAGGTAAACACACACCGGTCACATGTCATACCTAGTTTCTATGGGGGTGAAAACCCTAGCACCTCGCTGCTTTTCAGAAACATTGCCAGAATCGACTGCACTGAATGCGAACAGTAATCCAGATGGTATTGACGACTTGGATTTCTTCATCGATGCAAGTTCAGAAGTCACGCAACAGAAATCTTCATTTGACTTGGAAGTTCAGACCTACGTAAGCCTTCCTGTCGGCTCCGACGACAACGTTGAAGACAACCCGGAAGTCTTCTGGATACAGAATGCTGATAAGTTCCCTCCGTTGAGTCGTCTCGCTTTGGACATCCTGGCCATTCCCGCTGCTTCGAGTGCGCCCGAAAGAGTCTTCTCTATCGCATCGGCGGCGACTGTGGGGAAGGGAAACAGACTAGCTGGTCACAATCTCGAAAGAAAACTTCTCTGTCTCCGAAATTCAGAATACTTTCCCGATCTTGACGATTAAGCACTTTAGACGGTCCGAGAAAATACTGGGGAGCATTCTTGCTGGCCTGATTGATGTGATTCTGATTCTTTAGATCTTCTGTCGAGCTCTCCGAGAACCTCCAAAGCTTCTACTATAGTAATATTTTAGTAAGTCAGGCAGAGGTTTTACTATAGTAGTTCGGAGTTAGTAAGACTTTAGCAGACTGCGGATATTTATTTTTATTATATTAGATGTCATTATCCCATATTAGAACATCACTAGTGGAGAGCATTCGAACAGGTTGGACGGGGAACTCCGGAAGAGATGTGTATGGCTTTCGTTCAGTCTGCAGGTTGCCGCGAGCAAGTTTGAACTCAATCTCGAAAAAGACCGAGACGAAAACTCACTTCCGCTCCAAGAGTCTGAACGCCTTCTCACTGGTCATGACAACGCCGACCGGGCCTGGACAGCCACAAGCATCCACATGCCCGACGAGCTCAGCCCATCCTCGAACAGGGTTGTTAAACAAGGTCGCGAATGGAACCGGATAGAAATCGGATTGGATTAGCTTCCCATCCATCCAGCCGCCAACCGGATAGACATCCTATATCCACCCGGATCCAGTCCGGACGGGCCTTTCTTCCATCCAGCTATTTATGCGGATGAAGGATAGCTTTAACAAGAAACTTTCAGCCCTTGTGGCAACTCAAGATTGCTTGGAGTTTCAACTAGTACACGCCTCGTGCCGTCCAAAGCCTCAAAACTGGATCGAACGTAACTTATGTAAGCGGGCATTTCAAGCTATGGGCCCCGGTGGTCAAAGGCCAAGTTGGATTTCTTCTTGACGGAATTTCTTGATATCTAATAATTAAACCCTCAGCGGCAGGACACGATCCGGATAATACGGAAAGGTGGTTCACCCATCCAGCATCCATCCGGATACAGGGTGTTCCCTATAAGTTGGAACGATT
The DNA here is from genome assembly GCA_001949185.1 of Ramazzottius varieornatus. Classification (NCBI taxonomy): domain Eukaryota; kingdom Metazoa; phylum Tardigrada; class Eutardigrada; order Parachela; family Ramazzottiidae; genus Ramazzottius; species Ramazzottius varieornatus. Next base: position 1,256,116 of record BDGG01000003.1, on the reverse strand, counting down.
TTGGACTTGAATAGAAACCTGAGCAGTGAGTTCATTTCTCCGAAAATTCGTTCCTAGGTACGCCTAACTATCGAAAACATTGTGTAAAAATCTTGCCCAGGTGTCGTGCTCCAGAAGATGCACAGCGCTGAAGACGTGAACTAGGTGGAATTCAAAAAGCTTTCGCAAAACCAGCATGCAGTACACTTCAGGCTGGTTTGCTTGCGTGTGACACGTTTTAGGATAATTTCGCTGATGGTGTTCTGTTGGGAAAACATTCTTGATAAAGTAGAAAAATATCACTTACGATTTCGTGCACATGGTTGGATGTATGAGCGACAACATTGCTGTAACTGACGGGGGGGGTAAGCAAAATTTTTCGCGTATTTTTTTTGAATTACTTTTTGTTTCTCTGTCCGCAGCGTGTTTGATCCATCGGTTTGTTCATTGTTAATCAGTCCAAACTTAGTTCTTTCATAAAGCAATTTAATGAGGGAACGTGGTGGTTTTGCCTGTCAGATATAAATATTTCAGCTCAGGTTCCCACTTTTTACCTGTAAAACACATGGTTTTCAAGAGCTCACAACAATTAAACGATCAACGTTTTGTTGAAGAGAACTTCACAAAAATTCAAGATGAAGACATGCCCTATCGAGTGAGCTGAGCGTTAGAATTGTACAGCTAGAAGCGACTTCACCATGAACTTTCAAAATCGTTCCAACTTATAGGGAACACCCTGTAGAAGCTCTAGCCATCCGACTTGAATCCAGATGACCCCGGTTCGGTGTCCAATCCGACGCGGATGACTGTTTGATCTATTCATCAACAGCTCTATGCTCTGGCCGCCGGGAACAGCGTGGTAGTGTTCGGGCTTGGCATGGTCAGCCTCCGTCTAAAAGAACTGGTCGATGCTCTATTAGCAATTGTTCCTGAATCAAGACCTCGTTATGTACGATTTACATCATTTTCGACCACGAAAACCGGGTTCTGACAGTGAGCGGTAGAAAATACTAATAGTAAAACAGTAGCAGCGCTGAGATGTAGCCGAGTTTTGCCTGACCAAATTCGCTGTAGAGAACGCTCAGATTTGCATCCTCGGACAAGGACAATCGAAGAATCGTGCCCGTAGAAACTTTAGTTATCTGTTAGACAACTTCACAGACGGAGGCCGATAAGCGTACAATCGTGCCAGTCAGCATTGTTGTAAATCGGCTGGTCCTCCGGATGTGCAACGTATGCAAAGTTGTTTAAACAATCGTGTTGGTCCAGACGAGTTGCAGTACGTTTACTAATCACTTTGAAGGGGAAAGGAAAACTTCGGTGCCTGCAAATTGATAAAAGTGTGCGTCATTAGGACGATTTAGTGACATTGAAACTTTTGTGTCGAGATTGGGTTGTGTTATCGTCGAACATCCTGTCGGCGCTTTACGTTGGCGTAATGGTAAAATCATTAAGCCAATTTTCATCTGCTATCGAAGGTGAATAGACGATTCGGTTGACTGTCTCTTCTGGACATTCAAGCCAATCCGAAGCCGGAAGTCGAAAAGATAATATTGGGTTTGGAACGAATACTTAAGACCGACGCTGCCACTCACTCGTCACCATCAGTGGCACTTCACTAAGGGACACTAAGGGACATCTTTTCTTCCATGCTGTTCACAATGACGTCATTCCTTTTCATGTTGCTCCTTTTCGGCTGCAGTGGTTTACACACAGTTACTGCAGACACGCCAACCGCCCTGGATCATGAAGTCTTGCTGGATCCTGTCGAGCAGAACTTTTTCCTGCGATGGGGATTCAACACAACTCATATGGACTTTGAGATCACGGCGAAAACCTTGGGTTGGCTGGCAGTGGGTATCTCGCCCAATGGTGGGATGAATGCTGCGGACGTACTACTCGCATGGGTTGACGACAAGACGGGGATCCCGACCGTGCAGGTAATGCATATCATGTTTTTTCGGTCCAACCTAGGCCTTGGACTAGTTTACGTCATACTACGGTCGCTCGTGCGATGTTGTGTTGAAGAACGTCTGTGCTTGGGTGAAAAATCTGGCAACCAGGCTTGCAAACCTTGATTGTGGGTTTTCAGGATCGATGGCTGATAGCGCCAAAACCCTACAGTCCCCGCACCGTCAACCTGTCCTTGGATTCTACTCAAGACTGGGTCCTGGTGACCGGGTCACAAAACGCCACTCATACAACGGTTCGAGCTGTTCGCAAACTGGTCACCTGTGATACCCAAGATCGTTCATTTACGGTATGTGCAGTTTCAGCCATTTCAACTGCATCCGTACGTAGCATCATTGTCATCCGCAGCTAATCATGTCTGTCCTAGTACAGGCCGATACTACGAGACTGATCTTTTCCATGCATCCTCAAGATCCGGCCACACCCACGTCTATCACGAAACACACGTACCGTGGCACGCGCAGTCTCTTGATGTTGTCCGAGAGTTATCTTGTGAACTCATCCGCCATCAATTCCGATACGGGACCCGAGTTTTCCAACCTTGACTTGCTGGCCGATCGTGTACGTTTACTTTCAAACTTGTCTTGGTGTTTGTAGCCATTAAATTCCATGTCAGCTCGTCGATCAATGTCAGTGTATATTGCAATGCGTTCATTCTTTAGGTGTCGATATCGACCGAAACACGAACCATGTATTTCTGCTCGTTGATAAAGTTGCCGACGTTTACTCGGAAACACCATATCGTGACGGTAAGGAGCAAAGGCTCGGTACACGCGCCTGACCTAACTGGTGGCAGGGACAAAATACCACTGGTAAATACCGCTGGTCAGTACACAGCAGTGCACCGTTGCCTCGCTGAAATTTCCGCAGTTGCCAGACGGTTATGAGTGTCTTAGTTCGGAGGTCGACCGTAAACCGCACGGTCTGGATGCCGCTTGCTGTGAGGGTCTTGAACTGATTAAGATCGTTAGGCTTGCGGCCTCAATGGACGCAACCGCGATTCAGCGCAGCCCGCATACGGCATGGCGCGCGGTACGGTACAATACAGTACAAGCCCCGCTGTCGATCTCAAAGCTCCCGCTGAATATCGCACTGTGGCTTTCAGTTGCCAGTCCTCGCTGAATATTCCCCTAGGCTAGTGTTGTCGTAGTTCGACTTAGCTTAACTCGACTCGACTTGACCAGGTTAGTCGACTTTAGTCGACTTTTGAAAACGACTAAAAGTTGATCAATCAATCGACCAAAATCAGAATCAAGCAGTAGTCTTCAATCAACGTGGTGGTCAATAAATAATCAAGGTCGTTTGATTATTGCGGTTAGCCGTTTTGCATTTCGGCTGGTCGTTTTGTACAACGACTAACCGAGTCGCGTTTTTAGTCGACTAAAGTTGCGAGGTAGAGGTAGAGGTCATGATTATGCCATTGCCGTTTTTGACTCCTAATTTGGACACTCAATTTCTCCCCAACAGCTGGACCAAATTGCATCCAATCTACCCCATACGATAAGAAGTTTTGTGTTCTAGAGTTGGGACTTGTTTTGATGGCATCCAGACGCATTAAACTTGAAGAACGAGCCGTCAAAAAGGGAAGGGTTTCGGCAATGTTTAAAAACCCGGGAAATAAAAATAGCTGAGGCCGCAAGGGGCGCTTGTGGCGTTAACTTGAAGCACGTCATCTACGTCACTTTGCCAGTTTGAGCATATGGAAAGGGTACGATGAACCAGGTAAACTGACTTGTGCTGCCACCCTATAACGCACCACTGTCCGAATTATGGGTCAAAAACTCTATCTCATAGTCATTTAAGTTAGCAAATCGGAGTACGACAGCACTAGCTCTAGCACTGACCAAACCTGTCTACTGCCATCAGATAAACTAAGCTCCGCCCTTTGCAATTTTGTGGCCAATGGCCTGTCAAGTTTCCGGTTTCTAGTGGCCTCCACTCATATCGTATTTGCTTTCCTGGATGTATAGACACGGCCAGTGATCAACCGTGGAAACGAAGGGGTGGTCCACCACATGTTGGCCTACATCTGTAACGACAAAATCGACGATAATTTCCCGGACAAGGCGTTCGACTGCAGTTTCGACCAGCTCAATCCACTCCGCGATCAGGTCATGGGCAACTGCACCGCGATCATCGCTACTTTCGGGATCGGCAGTGAGGTAACGCGTTTCATGAACCTCTCTGTGAAAATTCTGCGACGTGTAAGACCAAGAGGGCAAAGTTGTAAAGTTTGCCACCGAATATGAGGAGTGGGCCATCAAAAGGCCCACGATGCTTTCAACTTTACAACCTGACCCCCGTATCGTCTTTTGCAACAGCCGAGCCACTACCCACCGGAAGCAGGATATCCACTCACGCCTGAGTTGAGCGGCAGATATGTGTTTCTGGAAAGCCATTACGACAACCCAGAAGGCAAATGTGAGCAATCTTTACACCATTCTATTCCCGGTACCGCTCTGATAGCTCGACTCTTTTCCCAGCCGTAATCGATAGCTCCGGAATCGCCTTGACCATAACAACAAAACTTCGTCCCCATGACGCTGCCATCATGATGACGGGATACAGTGACATCACCTGTAAGTGTCCCATCTTAAAACCTAAACCTGCGCTCCATGAGAACGATAAGGTCCAAGACGCGACGACATGCGTGTCTTCCTAGATATCGCGGACGTGATAGTTTCGCAACAGTCGGCGAGCGCAGTTTATCTCGAGCGCGCAGAACTTAGGCGATCCTGTACAATTCTCGTTCGTTTCAGTTTCCATGATGATTCCACCCCAAATGCAGGACTTTGTCACCTATTCCCGTTGCTCAAAGGACTGCACTGGCGCGGTAAGGTTGTAGACAGCAGTTGCGAGCTTTACCAAGTTTCAAAGCAATTCGCCGCTGTCGCATATCGACATGTTGACCTGGCCAGCTGATGACAGAACACCGACGAAATAGCTCTTTTGCCTCACATGCCGCTATCCAGAACCGGCCCAGCTGATCAACTGGTTACAATATCACAAGATCGTCTTCTGCTCTACTTCATTTGATCGGGCTTTGCAGATCTTGCCGCCAACAGGAATCAATGTCATCAAGGTGTTTTTGCATACGCATACTATAGGTAGGTCGGGAGAGTGCCTCTGGTAACAGTGCGTTCTCGAACGTAACTCTAGCCTCACGTAGCGGGGTTAGCCCAATAACGCTAATTGCAGGTCAGCGCATCTATTTGCGCCATATTCGAGGCGGCAAAGAACTGCCACCTCTGGCCAAAGACGAAACGTACGACTTTGACTACCAAGAAAGTCAAACGATCAACCCGCCCAAAGTGATTCTCCCAGGAGACGAATTGATCCAGCATTGCCACTACAATTCCATGTCTCGCCGTAACGTTACTTTTGTAAGCAGTCCAAGCCAACCATGTTACAATTGTTTCGGTGCTTGTCAGTACCCGTTTGTCAATTAGGGCGGCTGGGGAACACCAGAGGAAATGTGCATGTCATTTGTAACCTATTATCCCGCCAATCCCGTAATTGACCTATGCAGTAGCTTCGCGCCCATGGAGACAGTGCTAGCGCTGACCGGAACGCCGTTCACTTCACCTCCCGGGTACGAAAGCGATAACACCCTCTCTCACACAAGCTTCGTTAAGAATGTTGTGTTGTATACGTACAACAGGATCCCCCTGACCCCAGAGCAAATGAAAAACGTCACAGAGGAGCTCTGGGTTAACGTCCCGATGATAAACCAGTACAAAGCATACATGTCCGCGTACAACTGGACACCAGAGAAGTTGACGGCGCTGCAGAGTATCTACACAGACGCCGACTATGCTGCAATGTGCGTCTCAACATCAACGGTAATGATAGACTGACTGTCCCACTTTTCGCTAGTTATATCCCTGTAGCGGTGTCAGTGACCATGAACCTCAAAGTATATGCAAGCGTTTTCTCGTCCGGTAGAATCCCGATGCTCAGGAATACTCCGTGGTGCCCCCGAACAAGTACACCGTCTACCACGAGCCGTCGGTTTGCGCGGATCCAGCTCCGAAAGGGACTGCTACAAGTATGCCCAGAATAAAACCGATTCATTGATGTCAATAAGCAAAAACTACGATTTCTTTGCAGCTTCAGGATATTCTGGGGTCATGTTCATCTTGTACGCGTCTGCCCTGCTGACAATGTCCTACCATTGAGATGGACACTGCTGACGATGCACGATTAAAATACTACCGCTCATTTAAAATTCATTCATTACTCGATCTGCTCCTTTCATTGTAATGAATTATAATAATTAGAGATGGCCTGTTGTGAGCGATGGTCTGGAAGACTTTAGGTGACTTCTGAAGGGGCTATTTGGCAACATCGTGCGAGGAACCGCGTGGCGCCATCTGTAAAGTGAGCTTGGTGACTCAACAAAAACCCATTTCGCAGCAGAACTTGATTCAGAGTGTGACGGTCAGAGAACTTACCGAGCCCAGGTACCGGTTTCTCGTAGAAAATGAAAGGTACATAGAAGATGATCCCGGTGAAGATGGACAGCGTAGCGTACAGGTATGCCCATGAGGGTTTAAGGGCGAGTGGGAGAATCAGCAGCGCCACCGACGTCACAAACATGAATACCACAATTACGAGTGGCACCTGAAATGTCAAAAATATTTCCACAGTCCTACAACAGCTTCCAGTCTCATGTGTCGAACTTACCCTATATGGCCTGTGACCGTCTTTTCTGGTCCTTCTAAAGACTAATATCGACATGAACGACAGGGCGTAAAACAACCATGCTACGAACGAGAAGAAGTCGACCAAGCTGGTTATTCCTCCCACGGCAATCATAAAGATGGCAATGGAACCCTGCAAGGTTGCAGCATGAACTATTAGACCGGAGACACCACATATGTCAGTGAATTTGAGCGGTTAGGAATGCCTGAAAGACAACTGCAGGCAGGGGAGTCAGCCTCGAAATGCTGATGTAGGAGAGGACTTTTATCATGTGCCCGCCACGTGCCGCAACGTAGCACACCCTGCGAGAAACACAATATTGTATAATATATTTTGCATGATATTCTTTCGCGATACGGCTACATAACGGCAACTATCGCAGCGCCGAACAATTCTTTTGTACCGTAAGAGAGACTTATTGGACGAGTGTCTAAGCTGTCGGAATATGTTTCAGATTTTTCTGAGTTTCTTATTACCGAGCATTACCGAAGTTGCTTCCGTTGGCTGATCCGAAGGTCGAACAAGCCACAGAGAAAGGGATAATCCAGGCCATAACACCAAGCACTCCCTTACCAAACGTCTGGGAAAAAGCCATCCATTCACATGAAGCCGATTAAGGCGGTCACGTCGTCGCTGCTACGGATATTGTGGGTTCAGTCATAGTTATACTCACCACTGCCACTGCTTCAGAAGCAACAAGTTCTGCCGGTGTCATGACCGTTAGGTAAGCCACATTGGTGACAAGGTACAACCCAGTGACCAGCGGAACTGCGATCCATATGGCACGCGGAAGATTCCTGAAGCGATGCTGTTGACTGGTCCGGTGATATTGACAAGAGCGTTAGGCCAACTTACACAAAAGGGTTAATGACTTCTTCCATTGACAGATTGAGCTGGTTCCTAAAATAAAGCATGATGAGGAATTCTGCAAGACTGACTTGAACGTGTTGGCATGGTATTAAGATCTATTGATACTGTAATATTATTATTTTACCAGCCTTCATAAGACCATAGCCCACTGTAGAACGCCGACGCAATTCCAGCCGCCGTATGACCACCATTACCGAAGGGGGTGAATGGACTTGCAAGGTTCGCTGTGCTTCCTGCAATTTATAACGTAAACCAAATGAATTTTGAACGATGACTTCATTAAGGCCGGGCTGGCATTCCATCTACGATTAGACTAACCTTGGCCGAGCCTGATCAGTCCTGCCACAATAATGACGGCCAGCGCAATTACCTTGACCGCAGTGAACGTATTCTGGATCAGCGTGCTGAGTCTCACACTGGCGGAGTTGATCACCGAGATGATCACTGCAGTAACAGAATCGTTCAGACCTTGCCAGCCGATTCCATTCGAGGTAAGAAAAATTAACGCACAAACACATCCAGCCGCAACTGCTTTCGGCAACCACCAAGGCATTTCTCCTGTCGGATAGAATGGTTGTGCGACGTACGTTGCGAAACTAAGTGAGATGACAGCGAAACCGCTGGGTCCCGTGGCCAGTGTCCGCGAGTAGCTGTACAGGTAGGCCGGAAGTGGGCCGAAGAAGCGGTGGAGCGGACCATAGGCCTCCAGGAGGTACGTGTACTCTCCGCCGGACTTGGGGACCACACAACCCAGCTCGATGTAGCAAAGTCCGCCAAATAGAGAAATCAGCCCGCAGCTCAGCCATACTATGAGAGAGACTCCCACAGAACCGCTGCGTTCTAGCACGTCTTTCGTCGACACGAAAATTCCAGATCCTTGGAAGGAAACGAATGTAAGACATTTGCCGTTCTCCCATAGTTCCTCGCCAACGCAACCGCAGTTTTTTTACGCTTTGACGCACGACATGAAGCAGCGGACCGACAACTAGGACATGTCAAGCATTGTGTAACTTCTCTATCGGGCAAGTGGGGAAGACACCTGGGTTCGACATACCGATCATGGTGCCTACTATCATGCCAACACAGCTGATAAGGCCCATCTTGCGTTCCAGCTGGACTTTGTTAGTTGCTGTTGTGGTATCCGCCACGCCATGCGGATGGGCGGTCGTGACGCAAAGAATATTGTCGGATTCGCCACCGTCCTTCCGCAACACGTCGAGGTCCATCGGGGATTGGTTCAAAACTCTTGTCCAGTTTTTCCCGATAGCTAGGCCCAAATTGTGGCCGGAGTTCCGGATCGAATCATCTGGCGATAGAAACTGCCGGATGAAAGTCGACTTACTGACTCGCAGAGTCGATTGCATTGACCCTACTAATCGTTTTCTGATACAAGTCTGTTTAGTATCTTTCGTTCCGTATCGGATGTCACTGTTTCAAAGCTCACTGCTCGAACCAGCTCAAGTCTGCAGCGTTCCGTATTAAGACGCGAAAACTCAAGTGCAATTGTCAGTGATTGGCCAATTAATGGTGGATCGACGCACTGATTTCCCCCTCGACCCACATGTTGCACCACCGGTAAAACCACACGGTGTGAACAGCCAAATTCTCTTTAATTTACAAGCGGCATGCAACAGCTGCTGCACAAGAGCGAACAATTATTCGTCCGAAAACTGTACTGGTTGGAGCAGCAGAAGAACTTCGTTGATTGCACGGACACGGTTCACTAAAGTCAAACTTTTATCGGTATCGGGTACTCTGACGTCACGGCAACCTTCTCGTTCCGGACAACGGTTTCTGGCGGCGCGATCCTACAGCAACTTATCATGAGACGACTGAAGAGATCTAAGAAAGGACTAAATTAGTGCGTGGCAAACGTTTGCAGGAGTAAAGTTCTTACCAAGCCCGTAGACCGGTTTCCTGTAGTGGATAAAGGGGACGTAGAAGAAGACTCCGGTGAAGACTGTCAGTACAGCGTAGAGAAATTGGAGCTGAGGTTTGAGTACAATGGGCAGAATTAACAGCGTGATGGCCACCAGGAACATCAGAATAGGCAGAGCCGTAGGAACCTACACAAGTCCCGTGTCGTCAGAAACGCTGCTTTTTTTCCCCCTAATGGAAAGAGATTTCTATTTACTCTGTATGGTCTGGGCTCATCTTTTTTCGTTATCCTGAACACGAGGACCGACATGAAAGACAGGGCAAGGAAGAACCAAGTGATAAAGCTCATGTAGTCAATCAAGCTGGTGATCCCTCCTACGGCGATCATTAGCAGCGCTATGGAAGCCTGTAAGAATAAGGGTGGAGTTGCACAGTATGAATTCAGGAAGGCCTGTACTGTCAGTTTTTACCTGAAGGAGGATGGGAGGAAATGGAGTGGAACGAGATATGCTAATGTAAGAGAAGGCTTTGACCATATGGCCTTGCCGGGCCGAGGCATGGAAGACTCTGGAAAATGATGTGTCAAGATTGACTATCGTTCGAATCAGTTCGGGTCGACAGGTCTCGTGACTGACATACCTAGCCGCGCTAAAGCTGCTGCCGGTAGCCCCGCCAAATGTTGAGCAAGCTACGGAAAAGGGAACGATCCAGGCCATCACACCCAGCACACGGTTTGCGAAAGTCTAGAAAGATCGTCAGGTACGTGAAGAAATACAGTTTGATCTTTGATGAATTACGTCTGGAGTACATACCACAGCCACCGCGTTCGACGTTAGGATTTCCAGTGGAGTCATGACCGTCAGGTACGCAACGTTTGCCATGATGTACAGTACAGTAACCAGCGGTATGGCAAAGCTGATGGCGCGAGGGAGATTCCTGGAAGAATATGCATACGGCAAGGTATTGCCATGCTGTTTACGAACTTTACGGTGTGAAATTCCGAGCAAGCTGATGGAGATAATCCGCGCTCTTCAAAGCTAAGTACTTACAATGATGGCCGATAGACTTCTTCCAGTGATACGTTCAACGAGCTCCTAAAAACACAGACCAATAAAGGTCTCCTAAGCCTTCAAAATGGCATCCTGTGCGACCCGCAACTCACCACCCGGCATACGTCCAGAAACAGCTGTAAATAGCCGAAGCGACATTGGCAAGAGATGTAACATTGTCAAAAGGAGTAAACCCGGTCGCCAAGTTCTCCGTATGCCCTAATTTCCGATGAGAGTAGTATCATAAATCTTAAAGCACTAGTACTGTAAACCGCTTGACATGCAGTAGTGCGTACCTTGACCCAGTCTGACAAGGCCAGCAACGATCAGAACAACCAAAGCAATGACTTTAACAGCCGCAAAGGTGTTTTGCATCCATAGACTAAGCCTGACACTCGTGGAGTTGATGACAGCAACCATCACTGTGACGAGATAGGAATGATTATTGATATGCAAATTATTTTGTGAAGACGATCGGATCTCACCTATGCAGCCAGCTGCCAATACTTTTGGTAACCATTGCGGTACTTCACCATCCGCATAAAATGGTTGTGCACAGTACATGCCGAAACTCAGTGAGCCAACGGCGAACGAACTGGGAGAAGCGGCCAGGTTGCGGGTGTAGCTGTACAGGAAGGCCGGAAGTGGTCCGAAGAACTGGTGGAGGGGACCGTAGGCTTCCATGAGATAAGTGTACTCTCCGCCGGACTTTGGGATGAGGCAACCCAGCTCGATGAAGCAGAGTCCGCCGCAGAGCGAAAGGACACCGGTGATGAACCATATTAAGAGGAAGATGCCGACGGACCCACTTCCGCGAAGAACCAGCTTTGGTGCGATGAAGATACCCGAACCTGAATCAAAAAAGTGGCACATACTGCGCCTTTTTTCACCATTTCCAACTCTTGGTTTCAGGAAATTTCATTTTTGAGTTTATTGGTCTTTGGAAAAGGCAAAATTCATGCGTGAGGCGTATTGCTACTATATGTTCTGAGGAGTCTTACCGATCATCGAGCCGACGACGATGCCGACACAGCTAACAAGACCTATTTTCCGCTTCAGCTGGACTTTGCTCGTGGTCGTCACTGATACCGCAGTGACGTCAGTGCTGGGCGACCCAGAGATTGTGGACACAACCATCTCTGTTTTGACATTGAGCGATGTCGCGGAAGAGGATGTGACGAAGTCCAAGGGCTTTTCATGGTCAGACACTCCGTTTGACCCGTCACACGCATTTCCACCCAGAGAAGATTCCATCGCACACTCAGGAAGAATCCAAGGACATCTTTGAACTCGTCCCCCATTCAACGTTCACCTATTGAACGAGACAAAACTGTGTTTGTCCTCAGCAGATCACAAGAAATAAATTTAAGTACCAGAACTTCGAACTCAATACTCTCAGGACGTGATTCGCTCTTATTAATACCTCGTCTTCAGGATCCACAGAAGGCTGACAGAATATCCATCAAAATACGAGACCTCCAGGATCTCTGAGCTCACGGTCAGATTTCAAGGAAAGCCGATGCTTCCCGACTTAGAACAGAGCATAGCGATCGCGGAACATCAACCGAGGGAATGATCGAGTAGATTCTGATTTTAATGTGAGCCACCGACATTGTGGTACTGTACTAAAACTGATAAAACGGAAAACTGGAGCGCCGTTATAGGACAATGATATAGGCACGTAATGTGTAGTACGCCAAGGTGAGAACCTTCAATACTACAAACAGCACTATGTAGCGCGGAAATGCCTCGTCAGCGGCGAGACTAACACCCCTACTCGTTCCAATGAATTTTACATATTGTCATGATAATCTATCGACAGAGAGTGGAGCCCAAGAGCGACGGCAAATGCTTAGGTTTTGTGGTGCTTATTTATTCTCATACTTTTTGGGATTAGTGATCTTCGTCTTGGAGGGCCTTTACGAAATCGTCGTAGCCTTTCTCTTTCATCAGAGCGTCCAGTTCCGACGGATCACTCAAGTGCACCTTGTACAGCCAACCTGGGATCGACAAAGAACGGTACTAAGACACACCCCGATCAACTCCCGCACATCTCCGAACACCGAACAGTAAAAATGCGCCACTTTACCAGGGAGATGAGAATAAGACATCCCCGGTCAAGTGGCGCACATCAGTAGCGTTTGGAACAACGATCATGCGCCGCCCCACTCAACACAAGGAGTCGACCCATTCTCGATCGAGTGGCGCAATACTCAGGGTTTTCACTAAAATCCTACCGTCTTTGTAGCAACTTTTGTTGATAAGCTGAGGCTTTTCTTCGGCAGCGACATTTTTCTCGATCACAGTTCCGGTCACCGGGCTGTATATCTCACTAGCAGCTTTCACGCTTTCCAACGCGCCGCATTCCACTGTAAAAGTACACCTTCTGATCCATTCCCACGCTTCATCCCTGAATAAACGGTGATTCATGAACCTATTAACCTCACCTCCTTTTGTGACTTCATTTCCAGGATCGGGTAGCTGAGCAAACACGATATCCCCCAAAGCTTTTTGAGCATAATCGGTGATCCCGACGGTACCTTCTTCTTTATCCATCAAAATCCATTCGTGCTTCTTCGTGAAAAGTCTCTCTACAACTGTCCACTCCAAAACACGGGCCAAACACATATCCTCAATAGAATAAACCTACCTGCTAGCGCAAAGGATGAAGTTGAGAAGCGCAGCCTGGAGGTAGGTCGGGATATCCTGCCGGTCACGTCTGTGGCTCTATGGAAGCACGCTACTCCAACACGCCATACCGTTGAAGCCATGAGCAGGATGGGGCAGATCTTCAAGCTGACGAATTTACTCTGACCAGAACATCCAACAATGACAAGGTACAAGAACACTAGACGTCGGTCGGAAGTTACGCAAGGCAGATTCCGATAATTGTTTCAATCCACAACAATCTTCTACGGTTCGTCCAAAGTAACTTAAGCCGATCAGCTGTTCGGCCGTTACATTTCTTGCAGAAGCAGTACTGTATTACCTCTAAGGTTTTGCGCAGTCACGTGACAAATCAGTGAATTACACCCGGGGCCTCTTATCACTGATTGTTTGATTTTGGCACACTGCTGCGCTTGATTAGCAACGAGTTTTTGCTTGATGGCAGTGAAGCTTTTTATCCCCGCCACGCAATATTTACTGGCTTGTCACGTGACTGCGCGAAACCTTAGAGGTAATACAGTAACATTAGATGGCAGCACAAACATAACCCAGTGAGCGCAACCTGCATTCGAACCATTCCTTATGAATGTTCGCACGAATATCAATCACAAGAACGGGAGAAAGCTCGGTAATTTTAAATAAAAAGCAGCTTAATTACAATGCTGGATGACATTTACCAAAAATTAATTGATCAGACTGTGAGTTATACATCCATTGCGTAAGTTCGCAATCACACCTGGAAACGCATAATTGACATGACTTCACAGAGACTGAGATTCCTGTACGTTCTCCATTGAGCATCCTCCAGTTTCAGATCTTTGATGTCCTTGCATGCCGGTTCCCATCTGAAAAATGAACCACTGATTACGCACCACTGAAGCACTCGGGAGGCGACGTCGACAAACGAATTGCACGAGATCGTATTTTCTTGGATAAATACAATGAGAGCGTGTGCCACTTGGGATGACGATCATGTTCAGTGCATTTGCCGGAGTTCCACTTACTTTTTGAGGTAGGTGAGAATGGTGTCCCGTTTATTACTCAGCCATTCATCGTCTTGTTTCGCCCACTCGTAGCTTTCCAACCTATTCGCGTACGTCTCAAGGTCCCCGTCGGTGATGTACGGATCGATCTTGTCCAGCAAGGTATCCAGCGAGTACTTCTCCGTCGGCACTGACACATCTATAATGGCAGCTCGAGTGTCCGGTGGACGAATCTGCCAGTCGATGGGTGCGGGTACGTGGACGATGGTCCGAACCAGCGACATTTGCTTCAGCTTGGGACACCACTCTTTTAAACCAGAAAGAAACTGCACCGGGAACTCGTATCCGATCAGCACCAGGGCCTTGAGGTTTTCGCAGTATGAAAGGACGTCGGAAGTACATTGGAGGGAGTTTTCGATGATCACTGGCACAAACGAGGCATCGGGGTGATTGTAATTAACTTCGAGAGTCAGGTTCTTTGTCATGAAAGGACTGAGCAGACGGCGAGCTCGTTGAGCCACTGTGGCGCAGTACTCCACGTCGTAGCGACGGATCGGGATACGCCGGAGGTGTAAAAAGACGTTGCGCTTCATGATCTTCGATTTCAGTGTCTTGTTCCACGTTTTGCTCACTCTAAAAACCATTGAGAAAAACAATGCCGATATTGAATCTGATGGTTGCGGCGTCGGCATTGCTTTCATCCAGGTCGTTTTCCCAAGTGGCGCACTCTCTCATCCAGTAACAGCAGATACGTGCGCCACTTGAGATGATGGCCTGGGCGAAATTATGCGAATGATCACTCACGTGCGAAGGATTCCGTGTTCTGTGACGTCGACATGTTGAAAGATATTCAGCAAGAGCTCTCCGGGTAGATCGTTGATTGTCGTGCTGAAGAGGCCGCACGTGCAGCTTCTGGACGTTACTTTTTCTTTCCACCAATTCTTTTCTTCGGCTAAGGCGTGGAGATCATCTTCCAACGTGGCCAGATTTTGCTGCAAAATCTTATTGCGATTCTCAGCTCTCCGAAGTCGGCTCTGGCCATCTTGTAGTTCGATAGTAAAGATGGCTTTTTCTTTAGCTGTCCGCTGGATGATGGAAATGAGCTCGTCTCTTTCCAGGGAATTTAGTATATCCAATGCGCTGATGGACTTTTCCGCTTCCTTGTCCATAACAGCCGCAAAAAGACGTTCGCCGCTACAGAACACCGATCAATTCCAATGGAGACGTTCAAGACAACGTCGAGGATGAAGACTCTTCATGAGTAGCGAACGATATAAAAACGCTGTTGTTGACGTTTCGAGCACAATACGACTGCCTTTTAGTACAGGCACACGCTCGTCGAACGCAGCTGATTGACGCACTGAACTGGCTAAGCACGAGACGACAGACGTTCCACGACGAGCTAAAATTAGTTTCGTCACTCGTGACGAAACTTCTGTGCTATTGAACCGCACTTCTGTGCTATTGAACTTGAACTACGGTCTATTATAAACTACGCTGTATATTTACAAGTTAGATTTCAAAAGTGGTGTATAATGTACACTAGACACCGCGCACGACGATCAATAAAGCTTGCGTGATGAACGAACACGGCTCCGTAGCGTTTGTACCGGGTTCTCACTGTCTTTTCATGCCTTCCAACGTTTTATCACATTGTCAGACTTCGTTATGGGAAACTTGCGGATTCACTGGACAAATCTTGCACTTGGAACTGTGCGACAATGCGATCGTAATCAACAGAAGGATAATTCATTCAAGGCGAAGTACGGCGAGCAAAAAATACCGCAATCAAGGGATCCAAAAGTTTGCGGTCTCAACGTCGGGAAAAAAGGCTCACTTCGAATGCTTCGAAGCATTCATCTTGGTCTGGTTCAAGGGATTCCTGTATTGCAATAATTGTAATATGATGTACACGCGCCTGGCCTAATTACCGGCCGGGAAAAAAATTCCGGCCAACGGCCGAAAGCGGTAGCCACCTGCAAAACTGATCAACCAATCGAGGAGGTGCCGCTTTCGGCCGGTGGCCCGAAATTTTGTCCAGGCCGGTAATTAGGCCAGGCGCGTGTACGGGTACGCGGTACCGCAGTAAACCAAAAAGTGGATATTGTGGAAATACTCCCGATACTGGTCCCTAGTGGGTTTGTGGTAGCAGGAATCTATCCAGTATCCCGAACTGATACGATAGTACACCCCGTTCACGCCACATCGCTACCACCTAGCATTTCGACGTGAAAAAATTCAGATTGCTCCGTTTCGTTTGTTACTTCACACTGTGCATACAACTTTTCAAGGTCTTTCGACTGAGCCATGAGTTGTTTTGTTACGATGGAAAACGGCTTCAGATATTCGACTGGTATGACTTCCGGTGGGAAGACGGTGGGTTCAGGGGTGAAATGCGGACTATAGAAATCCCCCTTTGAGGTACGATCCCTGATGTCATGTGGGTAGGCCTGAAACTATCTGGGTTGTCCGAAAAAGTCACAAAAGACCACAGAAATACCAAATTAGCTCGGCGAATGAATTAAAACGGTCGAAGTTGCTCGTTTTGCGGGGAAAACCGTTTTTTGGCGAAAATCCTAGCTCTGGCTCCGAGTGGCAGATTCTTGGGATAAACCAGTTTGCATGTGCCCGGATCGTGATCTAATTATTTTCATGAACAAAATCGCATGAACACAATTCGATACTGGGAAAACAATCTTTGAAAACGGGCCTAAAAACAGCAAAAGTTGGTGCAAATTTCGCTTTGCACCTCCCCTTGTTTAATGTCGATCCTGACTTCTTCGTAAACAGATACCTACCCGATAATTTTTTAGAAGATATCCAAAAGGATACTAAACCAAGGAAAATTAGTTCCAAAGTTCAGTGATGATCCAGTCCCGAACGCAGCAGTTTTATAGGTGGTAGCGATGTGGCGTGAACGGGGTGCATTTGTACTGTGACGTCTGGTCCTTTGCTAGGCCGCCTAGCGGCACTGATAATCATCATCCCACCAACACGAAATTCAGTTTCTAACGTAGCCGTGTTGCATGAATCTTTGCCTTCATGTGATACATATGAAAACAGCCTACCGGTAGCGAATGTGTTTGATTGCAGTTGAGGCGTTCTTCGGATTGAAGCAGAAGAACTCGCTGGTTAAGTTGCGCACAGAAAAGTTGGGAAACCACATGCAAAGACCAGCCGTGTTTTGTGGGACGGACATGAACGTGCACTACGGGAATATGATATCACTGGAAGTCATCTTGTGAAGTCTCTTTAACGAGAGATAGCGTATTTAACTTCACGAAGGTTTACTGTTCGGTGCTGAATGGATCTTCGAACTGACTTCTCACCGATCACAGCTTCGCCGTTCAAACATTCGACATTTCACTTGTGGTGTGCGGTGGTGGGTCCTCCACGACCATATCGCGTATCGGGGAGGAAACAACAGGACGGAATCTCGACAGAAGATGTGGGCCAGTTTGCATTAATTTTTCAGTCCGCCTACTTACATACAACATCATCTCCCTGTAAAAGAAGAAGAGATGGACAGCGTGAGCAAGAACCGGCTGCGTGGGTCTGATGCAAAATGCTTCGGGTGGCCGCGCCGAATGCTGATAGTTTCCCCAGCACCGAACCGTTGCCCATACGAACAGGACGAGTATTCCAAAGATACCATCATGCAATATGAACTGTTTCTGGTCAATATGACTGGCTCGAACTATTGATGCAACCGTGGATGAGGTAAAGTGTTAAGTTCAGCTCGTTTGTCTTGTGGAAGATCTGCTTACGCTGTCCACGAAGTAACACCAAAGATTCCGCGAGAAACGTCAGCAATCGCTTTTCGCTATGTTTTAACGACCGATGCATCAAAGAATGAGCCTCGATCTTGGTGCTTGATTTTTTCTATGGAATCCTTACGACAATGAAGCAATGCACGGACATCCAGAGACAGTTCTGGGATGGCGAGACGGTCCAACTGACCGATGGACATTTGCATTAACCATAACCAGATCTTCTATGATTATGTAAACTTCCGGATTGTATCGCCGGTGTGGGAGGAGCAAGCATGGTTGCCACCGGAAGGAATCCTACGCGGCAGCACTGTATCCATTCCAGATGATACTCATTGTCGTACGGATTGATTTTTCGCGCCATGCCGGTCATCACGTATCCTGTTTCACAATACACCACAAAATTCGTTGCGTCGTAGTACTCCCAATACTGGTCGCGCGTTGGCCGGTAGTAACACGATGTGTAGTCGATGTAGTATCCGAAAGGTGTACGGCAGCACTTGTACAGGGTGGTCTGATCTTCACGGATTCTATCTAGCCGGTACTGGAAGTCAGTATCGAACAATGCTGAAAAATTTCGGCTCGTGATAAGTTCTCATGACAGAGATGTAGATGACAGTACTAGATCTGTAGTAAATGTACCCGTGATGAAGGAATTGACAGTAAGCGAAACGTTTCTCGGGCTGAAGCAGAATGACTCCGTACTTATATTTCTGACGATGCAGTTGGGAAAGTAGGGATAGATTCCTGAAGTAGATGGCTTGTACGGGAACATAAATTTACACCACAGGCTGACTATCCTCTATTGAAAGAATCAGTGTGAAGTTCCGTCATACAGAACGAGGCTTTCAGTCCTTCACGAGCGACCTTCAGAACACGTGACACGCCGATCGCAATGTCAATGCTTTTAGGTGATAGCTGCGACTCTTAGCTTCTTCCAAACTATCGGGAAAAAATGCAGCTGACCCGCTCCTGGAGCCACAATAAATCCCGAAGATTCATCGTCCACCGCAGAACTAATAGCGTCAACCCGAAAACTCACCGATTGATCAAACAAACACTAAATTGCATCCCTGGATGGTGCAAAACGAAATTCCGAAGTTGAGATTTGTAAGATTGGGCAGAGATTCGTCATAAAGAATTTTTCGCAGTTTTTGTACAAATTGCAATGCGTTATATGAATACGTCTAAATATATACTGGAGAATAATTTTTTTCCTGAGGGTTCGCTTTTTGTTGTCCCCAGCCAGTCAGAGCCTCAAAACTTCGTCTTATACCATCCACATGTGAAGTTTAGTGTTTGTTTGAAGAATCGACGAGTTTTCGGGTTGAACTGCGTAGTGCTACGTTGGCTGTAACGTTGGTTCTAAATGTACAGTGGACGACGTAACTTCGGGATTTTCTGTACAAGGTAAAAGTAGCGGACTTGTCCATGTAAAATCGCATGGGGTACCTGTCCACCCTAGATCTGCTCTTCGGCTGATCAGGTCTTGTTACTTTTTGGTTTATTCGATAAGAAAAGCCCCTATCTATTTTTCGAACATGGTAGACACGAAAGAACAGCGGATTTGTTGAGAGACATCCGCTAAGGAGAGAGACGGTCGACGCAATGTTAAAAAGCCTGTTTTTGAAAAATCAGCTGATTCTAATCAATCAAGTTACGATTCATGTACATGTGCCAACTTTTCAGGGTGGACAACTTCACCATGCGATTTTACATGGACAAGTCCGCTAGTTTTACCTCGTAGCTCTAGGAAGTGGTCAGCGGTAATCTTCCTGATAGTTTGGAGGAACCCAAGAGTCATTACTGCCACTTCGAAGTATGGATATTGCGATCGGCGTGAGACATGGTCTGAATATCCGCTCGTCAGCTATGTTTTCATACCTGGAAGTCATCAACAAAATCTCTGCAAGTTCAGAGGGCAGTAGGTAAAGTAGTTTCACTGCAGGCCTCCAACTTATCAGTGATAAAACATGTGGCTAACCTGACTCCCATCATAGCCTCTCCGTCAAGACATTCAATGTTCCACTTTCTGTGAGCGGTTCTCGGACCACCATGGCCGTGTTGAGTATCTGGTCGGGAATAAAGGTGGATGAGGTTGCATCAGGCTCTCGTGCAAAGCACATATTGTGCACAACGGCTACTCACCAATAAAAGTGTCGCCAGTCCCAAAGCTCAGATAGGTTCCGTAATACCGCGAGGTTCCTGAGATCGGTGTGAGAATGAGAGAAAACAGTAGGATGAACAATAACCAAATGGACTTTCTCATCGACACCATTTCCTCCGTTGTTGCCGCATGTTCACCGAGCCACAAAAGGATATGACTCAACATTCGGTCGACTCTGATACTTCGCCACTGTATCAATGCCTTCTTCTGCGCGTGGATGAGTCGTGGAAAATCCTATCAATATACTGTCTGCGAGAAGAAGGTTGAATATTAGGTCTTGTAGGTGAGTAGAATGAAAGCAAGAGTTCCAGCAGGCGATACCCACCATTAATCGGCCACAGGTGGCCATCCGTGTCAGATTAGTATAGTAAAATTCTCCTGCAGAGTGGAGAATCTCGCCAGTAATTCTGTTGTTTATTGCAAGTAGATTTTACTGCTCACTGCGAGAACACTGAACGCGTAGAAAAGCTGAAGACTATTACGGCAATTTCCGTCCCGAAGAGCTGACAGTCGGTGTTTAATGGCGGCTTCAAGCCATTCTCCGGTGTCTTTCTACCAACGCAAAGTAATCGTAATCTATCCGCTGCGAGGTGCGGATCGAAGGTTCCGCTAACTGAAGGGCAAGTTACAAATTGGCTACAAGTAGTGATGACGAGTTCAGAGCGCCCCCTTGGGAGCCCGGCGCTGCGTTAGTACTGTCATGTCAGGAGCTTCCAGCTGCGCGGACACAATCTAACCGAATCTATGGATCATTTAATTGATCTGCAGACACGACAAAAGGTACACGCAAGACGAGAAACTATGGTACAGTACAAATATGAGACAGGCGGAAAGGACGGCGAAATCGAAATTCGACCGTAAAGCAGTGTTGAAAAGTGTATTACTGTGAATCGGTCGCGTACGTACGTGCTCCCTTACCGCCGTAGCGAACAGGCCTGTACCGCAATTTTTACTGTACCATAATTTTCGTCCTGCGTGTACGGTAATACAGCATTGCACAGGGAATAGGTAGGATCACGTTCTTTTCCCTCCACGCCCATTATGCAAAAGTGTACCGCTCACCACACAAACACTTCTTGTGCAGATTTCATATTCAGTTCGGGGCTTCGATTCCAGTTTATCTTCAAGTCTAGGTTGACTGTGCCGTATTTTCCTCAAAACTTCGCTTCGGCGATGAGAGAGAGGGGGGAAAAGAAGAAGGCATCGTTTGTCGATCTTTTCAAAGACAACCCCAACTCCAAAGGTCGCAATGGCGTTGGACGAAAGAACTTCGGTGAGCCAGAGCTTAACGTCGGTGATCCTATGCTCATCTTCTGGAACTTCCGGTACCGCGCTTTCACAAACTTAAGCAGTCATTCAGCAATAGGTACTTTCAGATTCAATTTGAACATTTTCGAACAGGTTTCGGAAAGACTGGGTTATTGATGAAGACGGTATCAGGTACTATTGCTGGTTGGGCCTTGTTTCGCTTGTTGCCATTTACAACATCATTATGGTACGTAATAACGAAGCTTCCGTCGGACCGATGGGACGAACAAAACATCAACTCTTCCAGCTGAAATTGCTTCAGGTACCGATGCGAGCAGTTTTCAACGAAATGGACAAGAGCTATTACAGTGATGCCTTCTTGGTTTTCGACTATCTCGGTGACACGATCAACCTTATTGATGTGGTGGTCAGTTTGTTGATTGGATATTTGGGTGAGGAGCTAGTCGTGGTCCACGAACCAAGACTTCTAGCCAATCACTGGTTCGACACCGGTGGAAAACTGGATCTCCTGAGCGTGGTACCTACAGATCTGGCGTACATCTGGACCGGGATGGAGCACCCCTTTCCAGCAGTTCGTTTCAACCGCTTACTGAAATACCCCAAACTGGCGAGCTTTCTGAAGAAGACAGAAGGGCATGTACCTAACCCGCAACACATGCGCTTGTTTGCCCTGGTAATCGATCCATTACAGACAACTCTGCCAATGTTCTCACAAGTTTCGGTGTTTCTTCTAGATGATGAAGTTTATCCTTCTGATTCATCTGAACGCCTGCTTGTACTACTTCCTCAGTGAGCAAACAGGGCTGAACACCGATGGATGGGTCTACCCGGGCGAAGCAGCTTGGAGGAAGGTTGACAACCGCAACGATACATTGTTCCAGAAATTCACGTGGTCGTTCTATTGGTCTTTCCACACCCTAACAATGATCGGTGAGTCCAACTTTGTACTTTGGGGCAATCAGTCCCGACTCTTCTGAGTCTGTGAACGTGGTTCTGTTTTCAGGGATCACGAAGCAGCCTGAAACGGAATGGCAGTTCCTCCTTCTTACCGCCGACTTCGTCCTCGGCGTAATGTTGTTCTCGCAAGTCTTGGCTAACACAATGCACACCGTTTTACAATCTAGCCATGAGACACGAAAGTTTCGCAAGAAGATCGATGCAGTGGTCGCATACATGGACATGCGCAATGTAAATTGACATACGCTACTGCCGGGTAATTGAAGAGACCGATTGTCCATCATTGATCTGTGTGCTCCGGTCTTTGCAGGTAACCGGCGAGCTACGCCAAAGAGTCCTCCAGTATTTTGAGTATCAATGGATTTATCACCGTCTAGTTGACGACAAAGAAGCCCTGGCTTGTTTACCTGAATGTCTTGAAGCTGATTTGATGATGGCTGTTCATCTTGAGACCCTGAAGCACGTACGTATCTTCCAAGGCGTCGAACCGGGACTACTGATCGATCTGGTTCTGAAATTAAGGCTCCAGGTACTCGACTCGTCACAATATTCCCAAATTTTATCTTTGTCCCGAACTCAAGCAAATGAAAACATACTGTAAAGTGCTGATCGGCTGGGACACTTTACTGACCCGGTCCGTGCATAACAACTGGTCGAATAGTGGGCAAAATATTTGGTTGATGTGCGCACCGATCAGCTGATCGATATGACGTCTCAAAATAAAGCCCAGCACTGTCCTTCCTAGGCGGATTTAACGCACAGACCAGGTCCCTAAAGTGTCCTAGCTGATCAGTACTTTACAGTGACGTCTGAACCGTCAAACAAATTCTGTATGGAACTCGTAAGTATACCAGGTCGCAAAATTTCAAATTTTATATTCCAGGTCTTTGCACCCGGCGAGTACATTTGTCGCAAAGGTAAACGTTTATTTTCCCTTAGGCGCCATGTCCGATGTCTTGCTGTATATGCTTATACTGCTCTCGCTGTTCACAATGGATTGTTCATGTATTGGTCCAGGTGATGTTGGAAAGAACCTGTACATTATCAAGAAAGGCTGCTTGGAAGTGGTTTCAGACGATGGAGAGTTCGTATACGTTCGCTTGGGCGAAGGTTCTGTTTTCGGAGAAATCAGCCTGCTGAACATAGCCGGCATCAAGTCCGGTACCCGGCGTACAGCCAACGTCCGGTCTGTCGGCTACAGCGATCTCTTCGCTCTCTCAAAACAGGACTTGTGGGATGCGCTGGAAGCCTACCCCGAAGGCAAGAGCAAGATACTAGAGATCGGTCGTCAGATCCTCATCAAAGACAATCTGATTGACCTGGTTCTTGAAGCCGATATTAACCGACGTAACCAGCAGTTCCTTGACAAAATGATGAAATGCACAGACGGAGTAAACTATCTACAAACGAACTTGCCACGTCTTATTGCTGAGCGAGCTGCCGGAACGTACCGGCTGAAACAACGGATGACACACCTGGAAAAAGAGATCGCGCTACTAGACCGCATCGAGAATCAGCGAGCCCAGATGTGGGAAGATGAGAAAATTAGACGGAAGAAGCTAAAGATCAGACTGGCCGAAGAAGCGAGGATCAAGGCAGAACAGGATAGGCTTCGAGCTGAAGAAGAAGCGAGACAGGCAGCTGAACAAGCAAGGATGGTCGCGGAATACCGGAAAGCCATGGCGGACGCGAAAGCCGCAGAACAGGAGCAGGTGAGGCAGGCTATGGAACGAATCAGGCTGTTGCGAGAGGAAGCCATGGAGAAGAGGATGAAACTGGGGCTGTTCGGAAGTGAAAACCCCGACGAGGAGGACGGCGTGTTGGTCAAGTTGTTCGAGCTGACGGAACAGGAAATGGAAGCTGAACTAAAGAAGCTGAAATGGATAAGGGAATACGAGAAGAAGGACCTGGGTCAATTGGTCACGCAGGGTAGCTTCCATGAACATCTGAACTACTTTCCGGTTGCAACGTACCTCCCACCCACATGGAGGAAACTCTCGGAAATGAGATACGAAGGCGATTTCTACTCTGAGCTGAACAGTTCCAAGGCGCATGAGCCGCTGAATTTTGTTCCGAAAGAGTTCACCGTACTTAAATAAGCTGTTCTGATGATATCATTCTCGGCTTGTTGCTGTGAAACCTTGGAGTGTGAAATACGGAATTTAGAGAGCGACTGGTCCTTTCAAAAATATTCTCAGTGAAAATTGAAGCTGTACTAGTTGGGAATGTAAATATTTTGCCTACATCAGACACTATAATAAAACGAACCATAAAAACTTTCCTTGCATATGGAACACCGACAGACTGAAAATACTGATGTCCCGATGGCTGATGTCAACGACGACGGAGAAGCGGGATGGTTGAATTACCATCTCGTTTTCCCTGACAGGAATGGTTTGTCGTATGACGCCTTGTTCAACTTGGCGCTCGTTGTTGACCATATCACGGTGGACGCTCCCATGGGAGATACCCGATCTCAGTCTCAAGATGATCTTCACGAAGTGGTTACTGGTGACCGACCTTTAGTAGTCATAAACGATGTTCATGATGCTCCTGCATCGCCGCCCCACCTTATCCGCTACGTAACATATCCTTTCGATACCTTGACCGAAGACCCACCTCAACCCGTACAAAATATAGTTCCGCCATTTGACAGCATGGATGTACCAATGCCGGTTGACTCGTGGAATGACTTCGTGTCGGACGCAGTGGAAGAGGACGAGGACAGTGAGAGGGAGAGCGGGTACAGGTCTGAAGATGCCGAGATGGATGACGAGGACGCTGATGGTTACACTGCGGATACGGAATCATTGGAACGCGTTGAGCAGATGAGCGAAAACAGAATAGTAGATGATCTCAGCAACGGACGAGCCAGACGGATTTTGGCCCTCGCGAACGGAGTGGATATATCGGTACCCAGGACCCTGTCGGGTGTAAGGGGGCTGTTGGCGTGTGAGCTACTCGGTCCGATTCGTCGACCACCTGTTCGATTGCAATCAGGTACGTACAGTAAGTAAAAGCAGCGTGCTTTGGGGAAGAAAACTATTTTCATTGATTCTGACCAGCCGAAACCAACCTATCAGTTTGGTATTATGCACTTCCCTTACAACTTCGGCGTGGTCACTGTGGTGGCTCAATTTTCAGTGTACTGCAAGCCGAAGTCTTTTCTAATTTTTTCCTTATCTAAATAAAAACAAACTCCTTTCGGGGCGAAACCTTCGGAACATCAGGTTTTCTCATTGGTCGGTACCAACTGCCTTTTAGCGTAGGAGCACCCAGAAGTGACACCTACAAGCAGCCAGCATCTCGCAGCAGTTGCCTGCTGAGCCTTTTACGAGTTCCGCGTGAAAGGCTCCTGGAATCGGCCAGTTCCCAGCACGGCTAAAAGACGATCGATCGATCGAAGGACAAATAAATGGGATGCATCCCATGGGTGGCCCTTTCGGAGGTGATTTGTTCCTTGAAACACTTGAAAACAACCACCGGCTGTAATTAACGGACACTTCTATCCAGCTGACTATAATTGTTTCACGATGCAGAGGCCTGACGTAAATTAGGGGCGCGCAGCTCAACATTGCGTATTCACAACCAGCTTTTGGCCGTCTAGAACGGCCAGTCCTCGATGCTAATATTGAAATCTGCTTTACCATGTCGGCTGATAATACGAGTTTCTAGCCTGTTCTGAAGTTAGCATCCGAAAATTTTCGCGTGTTGTAGCACCCTGTCGGCTACAGTCCAGGTCAGCAATGGACCTGAACGTCACAGCGCAGCGCGACGATGGGACAAGCTCTTCGCCCAGCTTTGCCGAGCAGGCCGTTTCCCCTGTCTATGAGTCCGAAAATGTAGGTACGGTTTTGCTTGCAGGCAGCGTGACATCTTGGAACACTCGAAGATGACTTCGAATTTGAGGTCCAAGTTTCCATGTTTTGTAGTTGGTACATCCACTGCTGGTCCGCTGATCGCCTCGACATCACGTGCTCGTTCGAACAGCTCGAACTCTGCCCTTCACAGCAAGGAAGCTCGACCCACGGTGTCATCTTCGTACGGAGGTGACTCCCATCGTCGGCAGATCCAGGTTATGGAGAGAACGGGAGGAGGAGCCAGCGATTCCGACTCAGAACACTGACATTTTCGAACGGCCATCAGTTGCATTATATTGTGCTGTACATGAATTTATGGGATAGAAGTGGAGGTCACAACTAGATGATCAGAATGTGTTTATGCCAAATCGAAATTCACCACATGAGGACCCTTACTGTACCATCGCAAGCGTGTTTTGTAGGTTGTGGTAAATAATAAATGAGTTTTTAAAATTTCACTACCAACTTACAGTTTGCACTTATCAACACGTTTTTGGCGCATTAATAATAAGCGATATACAGTAAATGAAAGGACTTGTCAAACTTCTACCTGCTAGGTACAACTGTACAATATTCAACCGTAACAGGCAGCCTGAATCAACTAGAGCTGCACTAAGCAATCGTTATATTCAGATAAGTTGGGAGCTTCGACTCTTACTGCTGTGGTACAGGACGATATGCATCAACCTAGCGGTCGAACGGTTCAAAACAGTTCGGTTCTACCTTGCAACATACTGTCGAAATTGGTAGAATGACTTACGAGCGCTACTTTTTCCTCGGCATACTGGTATTTGGTGCGCTCCGTGTGGATGGAAGTACAGTACTATGCCCATCGACGAAACCTCGTTTTAAAATTCTTACTCCGGGTAGCTTTGATAATCTCTTAATGGCCGGTCTTGTAAGAACTGGACCTGCCTTCGAAAGCGGATTGAGGAACCTTCCGTGATCACTGGTCAAATCTGGGTTTCCTGTAGACATTCTTCCTGGCCAAGTTACTTTCAAAAGGTAGCAAAAGGGATACCGAAGTAAGGAAAAATAGTTGGGAGGACGAACATACACCCCGAGATCGCCATAATTGTTAAGAGGTGGTAGCAAGTTGGCGTACTCACCCTGTACGAATCGAGGTCCTCAACTGTCCCGAATCAATGCGTATACGCTTTGTAAGATGTGACGGGTATGCCAGAAGTTCGGTGCTACACTAAGTTCCGCAATTACTAAAAGGTTGTTCTCACGAATTATCAATGACATGGATGAAACGTGCTGTCAAACTTGTCAGACACGCCGCAGTCATCCTGATGCGTGACAGGGAACTCAGCCGGCCAGTCCTGTAGACCTGAAGCAAGCATTTACTAGAATTAAATTCTCACAATCTCCTTTATGAAGTCGCTTTTCGCTGTCAACCCAACGCAGGCAGAACACTGAAGAGCTCAGGCTTTGCTCGTTCCGACCGATCCGGAGAACAGTTCGCTTAGCTAATCATCCGAAACATTTCTTCGTTCACAATGCCACTATCGCAGTCGAAAGGATGAAGCTCCACTTCCTTGTATTAGTTTTACTAGTAGTTGCTCTTCATCTTCATCGGAGCACTGTATCAGCAACGAAACCTCACTTCAAAATTATTACACCGGGAATCTTTGATAGTTTTCTGATGGCTACTCTGACCCGAATCGGACCTGCTTTCGATAGCGGAATTAGGAACCTTCAGCGCTATGAAAATTATTTTTCTGTATCGCACCGATATTTGAGCAAGAAGAGCTGGACCGATTGTGGAAAACTGGAGTACGATACTCAAGACACGATCGCGAAGTGGTACTACGACGAAATCGTGACAGATAACCAAAGCCAACTTGTGATCATAACGCCTGGCTGCAGCGAGGTGTTGTATCTCAATCAGCTAGCTGCGAACTGGAACATTCTGCTGATGACAACGTAAGCCGCTTTACGGTAACGGCATGATTCTGGTTACATACACGTGAGAAGAGACCGAAAGCCAGTTACCCTGTAACGTCGGGAAATAATAAGATTTGATATTTCTAGGACGACATCGAATCCCGTTATTCGCGATAAGTCCAAAAGTCCGACGTGGGTCAGCACCAACTTCTATCCGTCCTTGTGGTACGGCGATGTTTTCTACGGGATATTACAGCTGTATCGGTGGACATCCGTCTACGTTATATTGGACGAGAACGCTGTGGTGTACTACATCAACGGGGCAGCGGTGACCATGCGTTACCTGAAAGCAAACCACTTCCGCACAGTCTATTTCGCATACGATTCGAGAGAAAACGAGCTGGACTTCGCTCGGACACTAGCCCAGATGCGCACAGAGACTCGAGGTGGGCCGAGTGGAATCCACATTACGTCGCTTCACTTTATTTACAACATTTTGATGAGCATCCTTGTAGCGCTGATATTTTTCGGTCATCCTCCTCAGGTTCGCCGGCTGTTGGTAGGTTGATCTTCAGGTTCCAAGCACGAGGGAAAGGTTGTTGAGTTAGCCACTTCAAATTGTGGTTGGCGATTCAGCCACACCCTATAACTACAGTAGTATGCCTCTTGATGGCCCAATCAACAACCGCTCCCTCGCACTGCCAATGCAATACGTTAAGACAAAATATACTGAGTTTTCATTCTACTGCAGATTGCTGCTCACAGACTGAATATGACAGGGGGAGAATTTGTGTTTATTGCCACTCATCTTTTTCCTGGTGATATCTTCGGCAACTTTACCTGGAGAAACTATAATGACGACGACAAGGTAAACAAAGCTTCGCATAAGAGAGAAAAGTTTCCTGCGGGTGTATATGATGTAGTCTATACTCGGATTCTTCGCTGCAGGCAGTGAGGACAGCTTACCAGAGTTTACTTCTGGTTGTTGGTGCTGAAACGAACAGACACAGTCTGATCAGCACAAAAATGACCGAAGAAGTGGAAAAGGAGTTTATCACGTCCTATCTGACGAACCCGTTGTACAACAACACTGACCTGCACTACACACCGGTACAGTATCATATTATTCCCTTTTGGCCGTGTCGTACTATATCAATCGACTATATGCTTTCAGCCAGCACCACACCTGATGTCGACCTACGCTGCTTTCGATATCCTTGGACAAGTGAGATTTGCTTCCTACAGAAATAATTTCTGCTCGGTGCTTTCTCTCACCCGGGGGTTGCAGGTTGTGAACGAGTCGTTGGCTGCAGCTGTAACCCAAAGCGATCATTCGGCTTCCAACCTCGCCAGACGATTTAGAAATCGCACGTTCTCCACACGAGTCGGCCCAGTCACGCTGGACAAATACGCCGACGGGACTCCACATTGCAGTGTGAAATATTTCGATGTCGAGACAGATGTTTTTGAGGTAAGGACGACAACCGTAGAAGTACAGTACATCGCTAAAAAAAGCATTTGTTCTTTTGGGGGCGGTTACCGTTGACCCTTAACAGAAGTTTCTGGAGTCGGAGATAACAGGCGGGACGTTTAAATGGACGGTGGTAGGGAATATATCCTGGCACGGAAACAACCACCCACCTGCTGGCGAACTTCTTTGCGGATACCTTGTGGATCCGTCAATATCCAAATGCTCATCGAGTACGTGGACGATGGGATCGTTGTAACGCATTCACAGAGCTGTTTTAGTTTGGTTTTTTCAGGCTTAAATACCATCATGATGTGGGCGATATCAGTAACTTCCGCGCTGATAGTGGTACTATTGGGGGTCGCTTCGTTCTACTCGATGAGGTATAGTCGACTTGCTGCGTGCAGTGCCGGTAACGGGAAGTCGGAAAAATTGTACTGACTGAGATCGCGCCCTCTGTACGGTGGTGTCGGTGTGAAAAACCTGTGGTCAGATCAAAAGTCGACTTTTAATCCGTTGCCTGGCTTGTTTGGTGTTACAACACTTCACCCCCTTACAGAGGGCGCGGTCTGGGTCGGTACACCTCTCGGTTTCCTATCGCTGGTTTTTCGTAACTTTATCCGACCGTTTCTTTCAGATCGTACCAGGATCTGGTGTTTCAGCGGTGGCGTTTAGACGGCAGCTTTCTGTCTATTACGAATTAAAGTGACCGATCACCATGCTATTGGGGCCTTTATTGGCTACGCGCTCCGAAGTTGAAGAAGGGATACAAGAGAAACGTTTCATGTCCTCAACAAAGCGAGCTGGTGTTTCATGTCCTCCTTTCACTGAGGTTTAAAGCATGCAGCACAATAAATTCGCCAACCAAGCATTTTTGGAGAGCAAGAATATGACATGAGTGATTTCATATCCGGAACGATCAATCGACATCCCTTTTGATCACAGAAAAGAGAAAATAAGTACGCATACAGAGAAAAACGACAGCGTTGTCATTAAGCTGACTTCTCCTGCACCATGAGCACAAAGAGATACTCAGCTTTGACCTGTCTATTTTTTCCTCAAACGCTTATGATAAACTGTTGCAACTTGGCGAACTGCCCCGTTTGGACAGCATCAAGTTTTGAATCGGCCACGCTGGTGTTATCCGGTTCGCGATGCTGCACCGAGAACCGACACTTGGCCGAATGGAGAAACCCCACTTCAAAATAGTTTCTCCTGGTGTGATAGGCTTTTCCACCCTGGCATCCCTTTCTTTTCTGGGACCTGCACTCGAACCCGGACTAAACGACTTGCGGCGGTATGACAACAGTTTTACCGTGTCACACACATACCTGTACAACAACAACACCCTTGTCGACTGCGACCAGGTGACCAGCAAGGTACAGGACATGCTGTCAAAGTGGTACTACCAGGAAACTGCGAAGGACAACCAAAGCACCATCATTATCCTAACGCCCGGATGTACGGAAGGAACCATGCTAAACCAGCTGGCGGCCAAATGGAACGTGCTGCTGATTACAACGTAAGGTAAAATGTTGAGTAAGTGTTTTCTGCTTGCGCTAACTGTAGCCCTTGATTTGCAGAATCAACTCCGACATCCAGATACGGTTCAAAGCACAGAGCCCAACCTGGGTGACCACGAGCATCGCTCCATCGGTGTATCAGGGCTATATGTGTCTCGGCCTTTTGCGTTTCTACAACTGGACTTCTGCATACGTACTAGTGGACGAAGGCGCGAGAAATTACTTCACCAATACCGCCAAATTGACTTTGCAACTGATGGCACGTCAATATTTCCTCCATGTAACCTTCACATTCAACTCAAGAAAGAGCGACTTTGATTTCACCGAGATGTTGACAAAGATGGCACGGGAAAGGCGAGGCATGTACAGTATATCTCCAGCGCGCGGAAGCTCAAATTTTTTACAGTTTGTACACACGTGCCGTGATAATCGCACTTGAACATCGACCTGTGTTGCAGTTCTGGTATACTTCGGTCAGTCGCCTCAGCTGCGCAAGCTCTTAGTGAGCTGCACTATTTTAGTAGTTCCATGTGGCACCAGATAGAGTATTATCAGGAAATGGTTTTGCTTCTAGATTGCTGCAAGTCGGCTGGAGATGGAAAAATGGCGACTGTGTGTTTATTGCCAATCAGCTATTTTCGAACAATTTTTACGGAAACTTTACCTGGCAGTACCACGACCATGACGACGCGGTAGTGTGAATTGCCCAATTCCTTGTGCGAGGAATGCTCGAGATCGTCGCGGAGTCGTATTGCTGTAACCCACCCTTCTTCCGCAGGTTGTACGACAAGCATACGAAAGTTTGCTCTTCATTCACTCGACAAACATGGACTCGCTAAAAGATGAATCGCCTGAAGCGGCAAAGATGATAAATGAATGGACGTCAAACTATCGTTCCGATATCTTCCTTCTACAACAATCCCGATCTGCTCTACCTCCCGGTAACGAACATCATAGTGAAGGTACAGCTTGACATTTGCTGATTTGACACTTTTGCTTCCTTTACAGCCCGTGCCTAACTTGATGACTACCCACGAGGCCTTCAAGATTTTTGGACAGGTGAGGAGGGACGATCGAAAGTCGTTTTTGGCGCGTGACGCGTAGACGACACCTTGTGACCAGCAAGCAGTTATGTTCGAACAGATCTTGCACGAGCGGTAACCGAAAGCTCCCCTCCAGTATTTCGGTTTACTGGTATTACCCTTGCGAAGAAGTTTGCAGCTCGAAACTTCACAATGCGCGTTGGATCTCAGTCATTGAACAGGTTTTGCCAAAGACACCCACAAAGTCTTGTTCGGTTCTTCCAGACCGGGTCGGGAACCTTCATGGTACGTACGTGTACCTACAATCGGCATGCTATTACTGATGTTTACTTTGCTAGAGTTACCTAGAGTCGGAGGTGACCGAGGACTATTTTGAGTGGAAAGAAATCGCCGGTTCGAATATGAGCTGGCGTGGGAAAGCTCATCCGCCGATCAGAGAACCACTATGTGGATATCTAGCTGATCTAGGAGCCACGAACTGCTCGCAGGGTATGTGCCGCCGCTTTGGAAGTTATACTGTAATTGCATGCCACATAAACAAATGTATCGGTTTCGTACTGTAACGACAGGTTTATCCCGGCCAGCTGAAATTTCGGAAATTTCGAGCTCGGTTACGCTGATAACGTTGTTTACATGCGGTGTGGGTGCTGCCGTTTGGCAAGTCGTCTGATACCAAACAATCAGGTAATGTCATGACACTGTACGGAATGTTTTACTCTTTGGGTTGGTTCTAGCTCTGTTAAAAGAAGCAAAGCATCTCCCTGGTGGATAATTGATATCCACGTTCGGCTCTCTCGACGAATAAACTCGGCATGATCCAAAGTTAAAGGTATGGGAACGTGATCGGAAAGATTAAGTGCCTCCGCTGTTGTAGGCGAGAAAAGGTTTCACAACAATCGTTAAGAGGTCGAGGGTCCATTACTGCTGGAGTACGAGCCGTGTCTATGGATTAGGAGATGACAAGCACAAGTCCTTGATAACTTATTCATGTGTTTTGCCGTGTGCGTGGTCTAGAATGTGAAATCAAGTGCGGGCGATGTGGGCGCTAGCCATTAAAGCTGCGGTAAACAGAAGCAATATAAAATATGCACAGGCAGAGGCTTTTGCCGTATCGATCCCGTCGAGAAAACTGAACATTAAACAATGGAAGAGCTCGTTCCCTGAAAGATATTGAGACGACCAGCTACAGGTATCCTCTAGTTCGTACCGTTCTGACATCGGTGGGCCACGACTCACAGTAACTCCAATTTAGTGGAGCAGATAGGAGGACTATGGCACGCCATGCTGGTATAATGGCCTTCTTCATTCTAACCTCTTGCTTACTGCTCAGCTCAACAATAAGGGTCAAGTGCAATAAGCATCATATCAAGATTGTGACGCCCGGCTACGTCGGCTTTTCCAATTTGGGCACTCTGACCATACTGGGACCTGCTTTCGAGAGTGGTCTGAAGGACCTTCGACGGTACGAGGACGTCTTCACTGTTTCTCACTCATACTTGTACAATGAATCTTTCAAAGACTGTGCCCAGCATGTGACCAACGTACAAGACATGCTAGCCGGGTGGTACTATCGAGAGATCGCAACGGACAACCGAAGTACCATTGTTATCGTAACATCAGGATGTACGGAAGGAACGTTGCTCAATCAACTGGCGGCCAGCTGGAATGTTTTACTAATAACGACGTGAGTGATGTGAAAATATATACGGGAAAGTGCTTTCGGTATCCGGGACGTCAGGAAATGAGTTCACCCAGATCGTTCTCGCAAGTCGCGCACGCACTGGGCTGCTTACAACGAAACCATGCGCCACTTAATACAGCTATTTGCTTCAATTCGTTTGCCGGCGTCCCATCATATTTGCCAATTCGTTTTTTTGAGATTTCAGGTTTAACTCGGATGTTCTAATACGCGACAAGGGGAAAAGTCCAACATGGGTCACAACGAATGTCGCCCCTTCAGCATACCATGGAGATTTGTTCTACCAGATTTTTGTGAAGTTCAAGTGGAAGTCGGCCTATGTTGTGGTCGACAACGGCGCAATCTCTTACTACCCGTATGTCGGAACGCAAACGGTGGCGCTTCTGAGAAGGATGTTGTTCCCCACAGTCTACGTGACTTACGACTCGAAGAAAAGCGAGATGAATTTTAGCTCGTTGCTGACTCGAATGTCGAGGGAGAGCCGAGGTACTCTAGCAGGTCCTCGCGAACCCAAACAACTTCAAACCTGTTCCTCCGTCGAAGTTCTAGTTTCATGGAATCATGATTTTCGGTTCTCTTGCAGTGATATTGTTCCTGGGTCACCCACCGCAACTCCGCAAACTTTTGGTGAGTTAGCGTCAGACGTCTTTTCCGTTTGATAGCTGGGACTCGTGGTACAATGGCGCCATCTGTCACACCTTCTTCGGTTGCAGATAGCGGCAGACAAACTCAACATGACGAATGGACACTTCGTTTTCATAGCTACCCAACTTTTCGAGCATCCAATTTACGGCAACCTCACGTGGAAGAACTTCGACGACGATGATACGGTAAGTTGTACACCTCAATTCATTGAGTAAAAGGTTCCCTGTCACACCACGAGGGTACACATTATGCAGGGACGAAATGACCCGCAGGGGTTGCTAGCTAAACGGTAGGTAAAACAGGATCGACAAAATGAGATTTTGATTTATTGCAGGCCGTTGAAAGGGCGTACGGCAACCTAGTTCTTGTGTACGGTATTGATATCGGTCCTCCGTGGTCTAATCAAAAGATGACAGATTCTCTGGTCGAAGAGTGGGAATTTTACTACAGAACGAACCCCTTCTTCAATAATACCAACATCAGCTTTACTCCGGTAAGATGACATAGTGAACGCCAGACGATCCGATGCATAGTGTACGTTGGATAACACTTGCAGGAAGCTTAAGTACGAGGTAAAGGTCGTAAAGTTAGCCGTTTCATACCGAGTTTGTAAAGTTAGCCACGGCTGTGGCGTCTATCGCTTGATTGACCATTTGATTGTCAGTCTTCGCTTTTCAACATAGGATTCAACGTTTTTTTTAATTGCGGATCTCTTGAATTCTCCGAATCTTCACGTTGACTGTACCTAAGGTTATCCGATAGCCCATTATTTTATCTATCGATCTATCCATAAATGTTTGGGAGTAAGTAGGAGAGAACAGGCGAACTTGGACGGCTAACTTTACAAACCCGGTATAGAGTGGCTAACTTTACAACCTTTCCCTCGTACGCTAAATAAACCAGTTCTGTCTTAGCCTCTACCGCTTCTAATGGCTACTCACGGGGCGTTAGAAATACTTGGACAGGTTAGTCTTGAGGTTGATGAAGTCAACTTGTACAGTGATGAAACTGATACTTTACCCGAATCGAAGATTTTGAATGAAACAATGGCGGAAAGTGCATACCGGGCGGCGCCAGTCAGAGTGTCCGACCTCATGAAGAAGTTTGAAAGGAAGACATTCTTCACTCGCGGCGGATCGGTGCAACTGAACAGATATGGTGAAAGAAATCCACAGGTAACACTCACAGTCTTATTGAATGGATTTTCGTCGGCATACATTGTTTGCTCGCAGTCCGGCGTTCGGATACTCAAGGTGGACTCCAACACCTTTGAAGTATGGTGGGTTCAGGCAAAAACTCCATCCAGTTTTGCAGTACGTAAGGTAGAGTATGATGCATTCCAACTCTTTGCAGAAACACCTAGAGTCGGAAGTGATTGACGAACAGTTCAGATGGAAGGAAATGAATGTCTCCGACCTTAATTGGCATCTGCCGATCGGAGAGCCGGCATGTGGCTACCCCATCGATTTTGATCTCACAAACTGTGATCTAGGTATCGTACTGGCCATGCATTCTGAGCTTATCTTTTACCCTGAGTCCGAAAATCAAGAATCTGGCATGGAGCGTCCGAATTTTTTCTACATAGGATCTCAATTCCGTATTAACATCTGGGAGAGTTGCGCCCTTCTGATTTTGTCACTGGGACTTTCATTCGGCGCCCTCCTTGGAATTCGGTGAGTGTGAACTAGCTTATTTAACACCTTGAGCACGGGGCGGGAAACTCACTTTCCCGGCGCACACTCATTTGTGCGTAGCGAGCTTCCAGTTTACCTTTTGCTCCCCGTTTTTTTCGTTTGCCCGGACAATCAACTCTTCTTGAAACTAACTGCAAACCTGTGTGGAATTTTTTTCCTTTCTCAACGGGATTTCGGCGTAGCCAGCAAATTACTTTCCTGCCAGGCTCTCAGTTAGTCCAGAGTCACCAAAATAATTGTTGCGCGAGCCCAAAAATTTTAGTATCTTGCGACAGTTTCAGATTTGTGGAAAGATCTGCCCAGTGGTCATTAGAAAAACCTTGAAGCCTGTTCGTTTTGAATTGGCAGGTGGCGCACTCTGCATCACATTCCAAAATTTTGGCAATCGATGAGGTGGTGATTTAATTTAGTTTAGCACCGCCCCTAAGATTCAACCAGTTAAAACAAGGCGAAAGTGACTTTCCCGCATCGTATTCTGAAAGCACGAAATCGCGCAGTGCTCAAGGTGTTAAGAGGTTAAACAAGGAAGCTACAAAACTGTACGAATGGATATGGTTACAGGCGGTACAGGAAGCCAAACAGGAAATGGTGGAGGCTGGACGTGAGTTCGTTTCGGTTCAGCGAATTTGAAGCATTGCGCAAACACCTCGCATAAGTTGCAGGAACTTTCTCTTCAAGAAAGGAAAACCTTGTCGCATGGGCGTCAATCAGAGGACGCCGGACAACCCGCTCGCGATCGTTCAGCCATGCGGAAAGCTAGAAGCCAAGCGCACCATAATTCATCACCTAACCAAATTATCATTTGATGCTCCGAGTTTTGCGCGCAAAGACAAATTTGCGCTTTGGTCGCGGTTGCTTCTAATTTATTCCAAGTTTGCAGTGAAACCCCTGGCTTTGTTTGTTCCATGAATCTGCTAAGCATAATGCCGAAAGTATGGTTCATGAATGTGGAAGCCAGACCGCTGTGGGCCGGTTACGACGAATGATTCGAAAGTCGACGTACCGTCAGCTTCACACCTACTACCACCACTATCCTGATACAGTACCTCACTTCACAAAAGAAAATCAAGTAATTGATATCCTGCTGTATCCTGATTGAGAAGACTCACGCAATCAGGATCCAAACTGGGCCAAGTCCCTGATGTTGGAATCGATCATTGTAAGCATAGATCGAAACCATCAAAGTGAAACCGCACATGACATCAGACACAAGACCAACCCAACGTATACGTCGTTCCTAGAATCCGGATACCGTGCATCTGTGGATGTCGGCCGAAAAATGGCCCACACTGTCTAGACGACAATGACATAAGATCAAGTGGCTCCAGCACGTCGCATACCTGCAGGCGCTTATGCGGAGCCATAAAAAAACCGAATCGCCACCTGCGGACAAGACGTATGCTACGTAATAGAAGGTCGCCAGGTTGCTTTGAGCGGTGACAAAAGCAATCTACTCATCCACCCGGCAGCACCTGCCTTCTGTTGAGATTGGTCCTCTCTTTTGTAATCGTGGAACAAATACGTAGAATCTGCTAAATCAATGCCGAGAAAAAAACTGGTGGGATGGAACTTCGAGACTTCCTCATTCTAAACCAAACTCGAAGATAGAATTGTACCTTTTATTTGAAGAACCTCGGTACTTCGAAATTGTCAACGTCGTTTGAGCTGTACGAAGAAAACAGTAAAGGCTATGGAAAAATGGCTGCACCGGTTGCGTTAATAGGCCAAAGTGCAGTCAGCGTTTCTGGACAGAAACGCAGAAACGCAGAAACTTGTCTCTTTATTCCAGTATATTGTTCTTCTGAATCGTCAAGGGCTAAACATCAACAGCACCATCCATGTAAGACAGTTGGTCGATATCTCCTGTGTGGATGTTCCGTGGACTATTCTGTTTTGGCCCACTTTCAGCAGCATAGTACCACGACGTGCTACACTATCTGAAAGCTTTGCTGCTAACCAACGTTGGACACTGCTGTTATCCAGGGTGAGAATTCGGGCGTAATTTTTGAACAGTGGTTCCTGCTGTTAGGTACCCGAATATGCGCGTTGGGCTTGGAATGGAAGATGGATTACATTTTCAAGCTCAGACTAATGTTCAACCTTTGTCAGAAAATTGAAGATATTTGAGCGCTAAATGATATGTGGATCATGCTTTGCCTCATAAACACCACGCGATACGTGATACTTACCAGTCGACCTTCTGCTAGAGTTATCTATCGACCTCAGCATGAGAACGTTGTTTGCGAAGATTCTCGCACCGACGAGATCAAGCGTTACGTAGGACGGATCGGGAAATAATCGGATCCAACGGGATGTTCTCGTGATGTCATATGCGTTTACTAAGCTCTGTTTCATCTACCGATGGGTGGTACTTCTAGCCTCCTGGCCAACCCATCCAACATTTTTATGGACTCTTTTACGGCCATAGGTCTTAGTTCGCGAGGCGGGTCAACTTGGCCGTTTTCGAAAGTTAAGATCAGCTTTCGATCATCCCGCTACGGGGGAAGATCAACTAATAGGATCTCTGATCCTCAGTATGTACGATCCTCCACACAGTCGTACGCGTGAATCCGTCCCGGGTAGTGAGCACGCGGCAGACCGGCCAATCAACGGTCAGCTGTCAATCAGTCTAACAGATTTGCGACATGAGTACATAATCAGGTAACCAATGACACGCTGGGCTAACCGTGTGTGATACTGCACATTCATGGCTGCAATTTACCACGATGGCCGAATAATTTGAGAAGGGATAGTTTAAATCAGCTCTGCGGGCGAATCAGTCAGAATACCAGACTCCAAAAACCTACGATCGAATTATCAATCAGATCAGCCAGATCAGGAAGATCAGCTGTCGTCGCACTGTTATTCATAACTATCGTACATCAACATGCGGAACTTCTAGTCACGGTTTAATGGCCTTCGTGTGAAACTATATCGAGTACTACGTTGACAGAAACAATACGCTTCAAAGGCAGTAGTTGGACACAAAAGTGGTTTCGCAGAAAAATATTCGAGTAATTTCATAAGGTCCTTCAGTATGAAATTCCCGCTTTTTAGGATCGAACTCAAAATGTCGAAGTCTTAACACGACTTTCAAAGCTCGGCTGACGTCCAACTCCAGTGACGGGGTCTTCTCGTTTTTTTCAAACAAGACCCACTCGAAAGGTCAGAAACGGGACGTAGGAATAATTTTAGAATAATAGTGATGCATGTCTAACCAGGACCATTTTACGAATTTTTCCGCACGGTCAGCTGCACCATCACACCGACAACAAGATCGTTTGTAGTAAGACGTTTAGGCTATCGGTACCGGAAAGAAAACAACAAATTAATCCTTCAGGACTTTACAAAAAGAGAAGTTGTATAAAAGGAGGTGGTGAATCGCAGAGAACAACATGCGCCACTTTAGTGGGGTGATGATCTTTTCTCGCTTCTTCGGTCGTGTTGCTAATTAAGGTGTCCCTTCTGGATCGAAAAGCTTGTAAATGCTGATTTTAGAAATTATCCTGTGTTATGAAGCAAACCTTCCTTTACTGATCTATGCTGTCACACGATAAGCACAATTACCTAAATTTGAACCAAAATCTTCTGAGACTGCCTCGACAAGGAGTCGAGTGGATCTCGATCTCAGTGAATTATGCCCATCAGAGTAAAGAGCGCAATCCATCCACTGGTCATCTACACCCGATGGCCATAACAGGACCAAGTAGATACAGCTGTATCTAGTTGGTCTTGGACATCATAGCCAGCGCGCTGGCTATATTGACCATGCAATCAACACCTAATAAAATGTAACCGCTCTTTATCTTCCTTCTGCGATCAGGCAGCGCCCGCTTCGACGTCATAAAATCGAAGCTTCGTGCAGCTTCTCATCGCCCGAAAGATGCCAACTTTCTTACCATGTCGATCGATCAGTCTTCTTTTCATACGTTGTAGTGTATATTTTGCTGTCGTATTTTGCCGGCTTCAAGATGGAGTCCCCTAAACTGCCGAGGCCCTAAACTGCCGAGGATCTGCAGTTTCCCAAACACAAGCTTGTTGAAATGATGTTTTTTTTGAGTGGATTATATGCTAGGGTTTAGACCAGCCAGTCTTGGCGTCCGGAGCGTGCGATGTCTGGAGACACGCACCTGCAGCCGTCTTTACAGTAGCTTGTTCCCGACACCTTCTGCTTGATTGATTGATTAGATACAATTTTGCAGTACGCTACAGGGCGTATATGTACGGATCAGCTCCATGGCTGTCCCTTTCGTAGCTTTCAGTAATATGTCCATTACTTCTTTACCTTCGGGGAATAAGCTTTTTGCCATCGAATTCAGGTTCAGGGATGTCTGTTTGGTGAAGGCTGAGACGCACTTCGAAAACTTGATCGGGGGGCAAAATATCCCATAGGCGACAAGCACATACCTATTAAACGCACTTACCTACTGAATGTACCGGCCTAGTATGTTCACACGCATGCAAGCGCCTGAATGCAGTGTTGTTTCCGATCATTACAATGGGAATTGAGCAGCAGGCTAAGTAACTCAGGGGTCAAGTGGTAAAGTTCCTTCTTGTTGAGAGTTTACCGGGCAAGCTCAGAGTTTGCTTTCGACGTCACACGTTCGTCACTTTGTTGCTACAAACCGAGTGCGCCCAATCAAAATGGTACCAGAA
Organism: Ramazzottius varieornatus; assembly: GCA_001949185.1. Taxonomy (NCBI): domain Eukaryota; kingdom Metazoa; phylum Tardigrada; class Eutardigrada; order Parachela; family Ramazzottiidae; genus Ramazzottius; species Ramazzottius varieornatus. The sequence goes on along the minus strand of BDGG01000003.1, from coordinate 1,215,374 downwards.
ACGTCAGAGTAGCCAACCTGAGCTAGCCCGCAGTGTTGTTTTACTATGACTTTCCGAGTTTAACTTCTACTTACTGTTAACACTTAGAATACCAAGGGTACAACTCACTTGTCCGGCGCACAGTTACCTCGCTGTTGAAACTCTCCTGTTCCACTTTTACGTCTCGTTTTTTCACGTTTGACTGAGAGCTACATTTCTCTATCCAGTCCACCCAGCGACCACCGGCTAAACAGTGGGCAAAAAGTGTGAAATTTTTCTGAAAAATTAGTCGTAAAATGCTGTTCGTACACAAATCCAATTCTGTCTGGCGTATCGTTTGACACAATGACTTGGAAAAAATTCAAGGCATACTAGACTGTTTTCTTTACAGTTCATAGTTTGTTTCGTTAATACTGTGCTTGCCCAATGGTCAGAAAGAAATATGGCGCTTGCATGAAACAAAACACTATGTGGCGCAGTCTATGACGTCATACACGCTACTACCACTAGTGGCACAGTCAAAGTTACGATCGAAAAATTCAAAATTTGATTTTACGCTTTCCGATCGCAGCCACTTAGCCTTCCTCTGTTCTTCGTCGACAACATCTTCTTCGAAGCTTTCTGTACGGTATTGTAGGATTTTGTGCACTATGGAAGCTCAGCGAGAACTG
>BDGG01000003.1:1165418-1211371 GCA_001949185.1 Ramazzottius varieornatus | reverse complement strand
CTCCTCCTGTACTGTAGCTATATTGTGCTGTACTACACTGTACTGTACTGTACTGTACTGTACTGTACTATACTGTACTATACCGTACTGTACTGTACTATACTGTACTGTAGCAGCAGTGCCAGTGGGAGCAAGCGAAACGGTAATCACGTCCATGGCATACCATAGACGAACAAGCAGACAGTGGGTCTGTTTAAACGGGGTCCGAAACCGACGCACTGCACGTACCAATTTGCGATAAAGTCACGGTTTTGCTAATTAAATATCCGTACTATCTCTCGCTTAGTAAAATTGCTTTACTGAGTAAAAATACAGTGCTCCATTCTTTTACTTCTTTATTTTACTACAGCCTGCTGGTTCGACTTCAAATTACTTTAAATTAGTTAGCAAAAGTCAGACTGGGGAACCGCTAATTTAAAATAGCATAGTTAAAGTCGAAAACGCCGGTTTCGAGGTAGTTCTACTTCTAATTTTACTAACTAAAACAACACTGCTAGCCCGTAATCTTTCAACAAGCGGGAATTTTACCACGTGACACCTGAGTTACTTTGTCCACTGCTCAATTGATTCAATAATTAAAAGCGTATTAATTGTAGTCGACGGTGTCTACTTGATTGAATGCAGAATGACTGCATATCGAAATTGAAACGATTTGAATTACGATCATCGTATTAATAATTCAAATCCATTGTTAAATTTCGATTGGACCACGTGCTCCCGTAAACTTAACACTGTCACGTGATTTTGCTTGATATAATCGCACTATCGATACAACACTGCCTGGATGAGTGGGTGATGGTTTTTTACATCTGTTCGAATCAGCGTTCGTCGTTTTCGCTATTTTTGCTGTATACACATTTTTCACTATAGTCAACCCACACTGCCAGTGCGGACCACCACACTAGAAAGGTTGCAATGAGGTAGTCCGGCTGTACATCCGAGATCGTTCCTGATGTGATCCGTGTGATGACTTTTTTCTCCCCGCTTCCGAGACTGCAAAATAGCAATGAGCCGCCAAATTTCACCAGCTCGAATGAGTGGCCTATTCGGTTATCGCGTGCTGTAGACCCGGTTTACTATACCGCAACACGGGTCTGTGACGATGGACGTGTAAAGTATCACGTCCTCTCAAATCTTTCCGGTTGCGGTCATACGCCCCTTTGCACTTCCGTTATCTCGAGACTGGTGCAAGTTACCACTGCCGCGAATATGAATGATTGCTAGCGTACACGCCATCTGGCAAAAAGTTATTGCGTGTTCCCGTATGTCAGCTCTTCAGCTCTTTGTCGCATCCCCGATGAGCTAATTGTGTCATCGCTTCCAGGCTAACGTGTGACGCGGAAGCTCGTAAATGGACAAATTTGAGAGGAAGATGATTGGACTTTACTCTGACCCGAAGAAAATTACTTAAAGAAGATTGACCCGGAGTACACTTGACCCGAAGAAGATTTAACTCCGACACCAGACGTTGTTGTCGTCGGCATTAATGTCTTTACGGTCCTACAGTAAATGCAGTTGACGCCTTGCTTCGGCAATGATCGCGCCAGTCTTTAAATCTGTGGGCGCAAAGTGTTCGACTGTCACATTCATCTGCCACGCTCTGCGATTTTCCTTCGTCTTGGGCATCACATCAGAGCGTAGAGCTCTGCCTCAGGTCGAAATTGTTTCTCCTGGGCTGCAGGGGTCAGCTGCTTTGTCGTCGATAACGTTAGCTGGACCTGCTTTTGAATCGGGTGTCGAGTTGTTGAGGATGAATTACTACCGGAAATTCGGCGTCAACCATACTTTCCTGTTCGATAACCGAATAAAGGACTGCGCACTGCTACAGGGCAATGTCCAGAATATGCTAGCGGAATATTACTACGAGTATTTGTTGAAATCGAAGACGAGCGGTACAAATGGCACCGTCGTGATCATCACACCGGGTAATTTAGAGATTAAACCACAACTCTGGTAACTACATTGTGGCAGTAATCTTTTCGGACAAGCAGCTGGAAGTAAGCAGAGTACTAATTGGTATTTCGATTGTTGCAGGTTGCATCGAAGCACTGTTCCTCAATCAGATGGCTGCCGGCTGGAATATCTTGCTAATAACGACGTAAGTGAACTTGTAGATGCTGAAGAGTGTTAGCAGAGTCTAAAATAGTGTAAGTGGTCGTTCCAAGTTGCAATGTCTTTAGAACAAGCTCGGACGTCATTATCAAAGACAAAGATAAAAGCCCCACTTGGATCAACACCAACCAATATCCATCGCTCTACTACGGTGAAAGTTTTTACCAGCTTCTCAAGATGAATAACTGGACATCAGTTTTTGTTTTCACGGACGAAAGCGCCGTCGTGTATTACTCCTTCGTCTCTCGCCAAACTCTCAGTTTGCTCAAGCTGAAGCACGTCCATGCAACCAGCGTAACTTATTCTTCAAAAATCGGAGAGCTCAATTTTGACGGCTTACTCGAGGAATTTTCCCGTCGGAGCCGCAGTAAGTACAACCTTGCTTTGGGGGATGAAATATGAGTCTGAACGCTGACTCGGGTTACGCCATCAATTGCTGACCTTTCCAGTTATGCTGGTTTTTGCTCAACCTCCTCAACTTCGGAAACTGCTGGTAGGTGGATCCCCGTGACAAGCCATCTAACATTATGCAATCTAATCCTCAGTTACTGACATTACAGTTGGCGGCGCATTCGAAAAACATGACAAACGGGGAACATGTGCGTCATTCCGATAATGCGTAGCCTATGGTATCAAGCTGACTGGAGATCTAAATTGATTCAATTATGTTGTAATATGATCAGGTATATATCGCGACACAGCCATTCGACCACAAGATTTTCGGAAACTTCACATGGAAATCCGGAGATGAAAGTGACGAGGTCCGTACGCGTAACATGAATTCCTGAATGCGCGGACCTAGGTCAACCTGCCGTTTAACTGTCAACTTGTCTTTACTCCATATAGACAGTTCGCGAGGCATATGCCAGTGTTTTTTTCGTCGTCATGATCGACTTAAAACGCCATCAGACATCCGAGAGGGAAATCCTAACCCGGAAGTGGATCAGTTCGTACCGCACAAATCCTTTCTTCAACAACACAGATCTTCATGACCAGCCGGTACGAAAAGCCTTCGGGTAATAATATGAATTTTAGCTCCAATTTGTGTCAAGGACACATGCGTAATTTGATCGTCAAGCCATACGCTGAGGGCGAACGAAATTAAACTATGACATACCCGAAGTGACCTGTTAGCTATCGCTCACAAACGGAGATAGCCATTGGCTTGGCTGTCTTTGGCTGCAATTGATAGCCAAAAGGTCACTTTGACTATCTCTGAGGTAGCCGATGGCCATCTCAAACTTGGCCAAGTCCCCACTAGTTGAGGCTTTATTGATTGCCTGATAAATGCCTAATTTCTTAGCCAATGCCACAACTAACAGCCACTCATGCCGCCATAGAGATTCTGGGACAAGTACGTATCGTAATCCTTTTGTTCACAAAACATATTTTGGTAATTGTTCTTACCTCTTAGCAATATGATATAACACATGATCGAATGACCTTGACTTCAAGCTCCGTCGACTACATTCAGCAAAGCGTTTGGTCTTTCATGCAGGTTTTGAACGAAACTCTGTCTCGTAATACTGACTTCGACATATCGAACGGAAGAAAACTGGCACTTGAGTTCGTCGACCGGACTTACAGAACGGAAGTAGGTCCCGTGACGATTGATCGTTACGGTGACCGTCAACCTTCCATATCGGTGCAGTATTTTGACAATGAAGAGGGCGCCTTCGAGGTGAGCCCATACGTAACCCACGAACAGATGGCGGCACTGACATAAAACATTCAAGCATCTTTCGCGACGATAAAGTTAGCAAGAAGGTTGCCTGTTGTGACTGGTCGTGTGATCACAGAGCTTCCTGTACTCAACAATCGACAATGGGGCTTTCGCTTGGAGCCAAGTTGCAAAACCCATATGGCACGGTCAGCACACTTTACCTGCCAACGAGCCGCCTTGCGGTTTCTCGATGCTGGCAGGGGGATGCATCCCTGAAAATGGTAAGAGACCAGCCAGAACAACAGAAACAAAGGCTTTCTGCTCTTCAGCTGACCTTATGGTTTGTTAGGTGGCCGCAAACTAGAAACTGTGTACACCCTCATAGCTCTGATTGTTGTGATGGTGGTGGGCCTTGGTATAACGGTCATTTTTGTCAGGTATTCAGCAGTTTCTTTTTCTTCAAAACTTACTCTGAGGAAAGTGTGGCCTTAACAAATTTTCAGGATTATCGAAGTGTAAGAGACCGTATTGCAGATACCAGGCCGCGAAACAGGCTTTGGAGGGCTACTGGTGGCGCGTGGACCCCGATGTGCTTTATACCAGGAAACGTAGAGCCAGCCACTACTTCCGGAGTATTGCTGCCTACCGGTTGATAGACCCCACCAAGGTCAGCGGGTTTTCCGCCTTTGATAAACTTCGTTCTTGAGTTGCTATGAGCTTACTTAAATTTCGTGCGTATCATACAGACTTTTACAGTATATGTTTGTTCGTAATTCTAACTCTCATCACAAGAGAAAACGTGCACTGCATGGAGTAAGGATTCAATAACCTCTGAAACCACCGTACCGGTAAAGATGAAAAATATATGCTATAAAAGGGGATGGGAGCAAGAACAGAAAGCGAATGAGAAATCTGCATTCCTCATTCGCTCCCTGCATCGCTTAACAAAGGCGTAAGGCTAGGCTTTGAATCGAAGCAGGACGTACTGTGGCAGCACATAGATACGGGTACATAAAGAGAGGGAGAGCTATTCCGAAGTGTCATTATAAACAGATTTGGCTTCTTCTGTTCAGAAACGACATGTACTCTCAATTGGTTCCACAACTAAGCAGCCACAAGTTTCAACCAGATACTAATAAGCAGTAACAAGGATGACTTCTCCATTTTAGAAAAGTTGTGTCTGCAATCAGGTCTCCGGTATCAGTCCCAACCCCCATCGCGAAAATCGGGTCCCTGTGTGCATGAAACACACTGCGTTACTAAACGTTTGGCCTTACTTTTGGGCACATGAAGGAAGGTTATTCCTGGAGGACCGTTGAGAGTGACTTTCGCCAGTCTATCAGCAACTGTGCGTCTCCCACTGCAGCTATAAGCTTGTCCTCACAGTTCACCAGTGGTTTCTCCATGCACTTCTCGCACGCGGCAATGTCCGGTTGGTAGTCGGCGGCATCTCAGACATCACACATCAGATCGTGGAACCTCCGGCTGCCTCAATGCTTCGCGGACGCAAGATCAGATTGCTTACGGTTCCTCTCGCATTTTCTTCCGGCAGGATAGGGTGAAAAATTATCTGGCACTCCCGGAGGACTATCTCTTCCACGTGCTCGTTGGTCCACATTATGCGAGGGAGCGGATATTTCGGAGTGATCACGAACAGTTGCTCCAGAAGTGCACTGGTACAGAACATAACACGTTTGGTCTTTGAGCCCAGAAGCAGAGCGAGCAAGATGCTATTACCAACTGCCTCACCGTAAGTTTCTCCAATCCCGGAGGTGTTTGTCAAAGTCGAGGACTCGAGGTACCCAGTGTGAAGAGAGTCTCGTGAATGCTGTCGCAGACCGCAAGTGCGCCATCGGCGCCGTGGAACTGCTGATACAGGTAGCAACCTGCAGTAATAACTACAACCTACATTTCCTCCCAGAGTTTCTCCACGTTTTCATCCGAAACCTGGAAAGTATCCGACAGTTCTTTCAGCTTCCCTAGGGAATCGTTCTCTGCGAAAATGTATTCGGCGTTCAGGAAGCGTCCTTGGTCGTCAGCTGTTTTGAGTCCAGCAACGGATTCCATTTTTCGCACTCTGCAAAAATAGGGTACGGAATCTCAAAGCGTGTTTTCAAGGCATGAGACGGAAGACTAACCACTTACAGTTTCTTACGAAGGCGACTGTAGGCATCGAGATGTTCAAAGACACCCAGAAGCATGCCATCTGGAAGATGGTTGGTTGCTGTCGATGAGCATGCAGCCGTCAACTGCTTATCGTCCTCTACTGTCCACTTCATGCCTCCATTTCCTAAGTGTCAGGACTGAGTTGCGCGCGTCGTATATCCGAGGTTTCACGGACTCTTCGAAGAAGTGAGAGCACTGCTCATTTCTTTATTCAAACTCAAAATCCGCCCAACTTGTCGGGATCACCCTAAAGACGTTTGAACTTCCGATTGAGTTTCACCAGAACTCGGAGCTCCAGAGGTAGGAAGTCCAAAAGAACGAACTGAAAACGACCACCCCGCAGGGGCGAGGACTGAACCGCCGAAAACTGCGGACTTTGGTCAAGTCAGGTGGTGAGTTTGAGACCTGCAGTTTCGGAAACAGGGGTGATCCGACAGCTTCCCGGCGTCACGAAGGTCTGGGTATAAATTACAAAATACTGCCTCAGTGTTCGCCAAGCAAATTTTTACCGACCTTCCGAATGGCTTGCCAAAAATGCTAAGTGATGATGATCTGAGCAAATCGCACCAGAAACCTAGTGACTTGATATTTTAAATAAACTCAGATTCCACTTGATTTCCGTTCAGATTTGATTGAGCATCTGGTTTTAGATCAGGGTCATCAGGCCAAGCTAAACCGGCTTTGGTGTCAGAAGTACGTCAGTAGAAGTTTACGTAACGATTGACGAATACTGCACGGTAGAGCCCTGCAACATGCAGCACGTTTCGCACTGCACTGCATTTTACTGCAATGCAGTGCGGTTGTAGTCACCGAAGTGGTGAGAAAGTGCAGTTGCAGTGCAGCTGCAGTTTTGAAAAAACGAGCACCGTTCGTCGCAGTATACTTTTGTTGCCCTAAAACAGTACCGGTGGTAAAATCAGCTTTTTCTGCATTTTCTGGCTGGATTCTACCGTTTTTCGGTTAAATCTTCGTAAAACAGTGACGTTTACGATGTGTTCGACATGTATTTCCGCTGGCAGGCAGAAACTCTGAATATCTACATGCAGTGCAGAAAAACAGCAGAAAAATGCAGATGCAGTGCAGTGACAGTTTCTGGGAACCGGATGCACTGCAGAAGCAGCACTTGTTTCAGCTACTGCTGCAGGGCTCGACTGCACGGCCCTACAAACAGCGATGCACAGGTGATTTACTCTACTCAGTGAATCATCCAAAACACGGAACGGTTTCGCAACATCAAGTGCAGCCCAACTTTGAAACGGCAATCTAATCAATATTTTCCATATGAAGAATGCTGTTCCGAATGTTGTTCGAACATTGGGTCTCCTGTTCAGTCGAGGTAGGGTTTGCTCCCTTACGACGGAGACCCTGTTTGCAGCGGTTCTTGGTGGGTCGTACGTGACAGACCCGTGATTTTGTATATTAGGCTGAGTAAATCCACGGTCCACCGGTCCACCGCTGCCTACAAAGATTTGATTCTTGATTCTGAAAAATACCCATTTTTGTTCATCAAGATTTCCAACTCTTCGCCGAAGTCCATCCAGATCCTCTTCTATCCTCTTCGCTGGAACGTGTTCGGGGAGGCTTCACATTGTACCTTCGGGTCTCTGTGGGGAAGGTGTTCGATCATGGCTGATTTTCGAGTCCAGTTCGAGGAGATCGGCGGTGCCTTCGTTCAGCACTTCTACAATCTTTTCGACAATGCCAATGCGGAATCGCGCGCCAACAATCTCATCCCCCTTTTCTTGGTGAGCAGTAACGCTATGAGGGCACTACCTGATGAGAAAATTTCTTCAACTGCCGATGTATCTGTTTCAGAACGAACAGTGCTTTCAAACGTACGAGAATAGCAAGGCATCCGGCGTCGAAGCCATCAGGGCTTGCCTTCAGGTAAGTGTACGTTTTTCGTCTCTCTCTTCCGCCTGTTTGGAAAGATCCGTATGCCCTCCAGAAACTATCTTTCCAAAAGATCCAAAGAAGCATCACGACAGTCGACTGTCAGCCTCTCTCCGACGGTGTCCTGGTTGGCGTGATGGGAATGGTCAAAGTGGGTATTTGATTGTTGATTGGCTTGATTGTACTTCGTTTATATCGTTTCGATTGGATAGTGCATTATTCTGTCAATGTTTTGCAATGGTGAAACACACCTCTGTAATTCGGCCGACATTTCGCTGTTCGTTTCATGTTTCTCTTCTCAGACTGACGAAGATCCTGTGCATTCTTACTCGGAGACGTTCGTACTGAGGGCGACCAACAACAATTTCTTCATCACCAACCACATATTCCGGATGGCTATTCATAACGTCGGGTGAATATCTTCAGCGGAACGTGTCTTTCTTGCTAGAGCCTGAAAAACTTTCGGCTGTGGCGCTAGCTTCTGGATAGTTTTCTAAGAATGCCGATAGCTTTTCCGTCTTGTCAGAATGATGCGTGTTCTTTAATAAAATTTTGCAGTCTTTTATGAAATCGTGATTACGAAGGAAGTGGCTTTGTGGCTCTCATCTCTTGTTGTTGCATTTTTCGATAACTTCCCCTGCCCCTTTAGATTACTCTCAAGCTGTTATTGAACCTTCGGCCGCACGAACCTTCGATTAAATTTCTTGGGTGTTGGATTTCGGGAACGTCGTCTTGGTTGCCGAATTGCCAGAAAACGTTGTCAGCATAATTTCCACCAACTTCCTGTTCTCAGCCTATCTCCCCATCCAGAAACTCCAGTAAAAGAGGAGGAAACTGTTGCTTCCAGAAAACGATGGGTTCAAAAGTAGGCGAAGGTGGGAGAAAGAACAAAATTTATAGAAACAGATGCCCTATTATTTATTCAGTTTATCTTGTTCAGCCTTCTTTTTAGCTGCTTCTTCCTCTTTCTCTTTCTCGATTTCATTCACGATTTTCTCCAGCTTTTCATGGTCCAACATCTGCAAGAATTTCGGACAATTCATAGGAGAAACTCTTCCAGTCTCGTTCTGTCAAAGGGGATTTTAGAGCAGCCTTGTTTCTTTGCTGGACTTTACCTCCATCGGTTGGCCTCGTCGCATAACGGCAATTTCGATGTTCTTTGCGCTGGACTGGACCACTTCCATTAAGCCTCTGATGGCCAGTCTCATCACCTGCTCGTCCGAAGCCGCGACTTCATCCGTGTACTGCTTCTCCAGAAACTCTTCCACAGTCTTAGAATTCCTGCCGATGGCGCTAGCCTAAAGCAAAAAGGCGGAAAACGAAAGTTGGAACACAGAAACGCGACACGAACCTGCATACAAGACACAAATCACATAACCATCGATTTGCAGGTCGATGGCGTCGCTTCAAGCGCACGAATCTTATTTTGTTGGGGAAAACGGTCGAACAACGATCGGAAAAAGCTCTGCATACCTTCCATTCATAATACGATCCAGAAGGGTCAGAAAGATAGAGATGAGGAGAACCGTCGTAGTCGAAACCGGCCATCAGAACGGACAGCCCAAAGGGACGACGTCCTCTGCTTTGTGTGTATTTCTGCGAAAGATAAAACACTTTGTAATCAGATCCGATTTTCCTCAGGATATACCGGCCGGCATCAGGTCTCTCGATGGAAAGGAGGCCAACCAACACCTGCATAATGGAAGCAAGAAAGCGAGCGATATATTCCATCGTGACGGGATCTTCCACAGTCAGCTTGTGACTCTGGCATTCTATTCGGGCCTTGTCGATCAAAATTCTAGCATCGGCGGTCAAACCTGAAAGTCGATTTATTAGTTTATAAACACTATCCGAGCTCCAAACAGACCAACTTACCAGCAAAAGCCATGCAGACATGATCGTCCAGAAGGCAGATCTTCCGGACGGTGCGGTCAATCTGAAGCTTGGGAACGGCTTTCTTCTCCACTCCGAGAACGACGATGTTCTTTCCACGGATACCAATCTGCAAGCAAGAAGACATGTCTTACCGCATACTATAGAAGACTAACCGAGCGAAGTAACACCAACTTACGGCTGTGGATCCGCGCTTAACGGCTTCCTGTGCATATTCCACCTGGAAGAGATGACCATCCGGAGAAAAGACTGTCACAGCACGATCATATCCACCTTTTCCAGCCATCTTCTTCCGGCGTTATCCTCCACAGATCACAAGCCTTCTTCCGTCTTCTCCTCTACCTGGTCACCACAATAAGTGACAGTGCACTGGGAAGATTCGAGATTCTGAGACAGAAGAAAACGAAAACACTGAGAGGAAAAACTCATCTTGAGGAAAACGGCGAGCAATCAAAGTCAAGCAACTCGGTAAATTTATTGCTGTGTCAGTCCGTTCCGCTTGGTATTTTCGCCAGGGCGACAAGGCTTGTCCACCTGTCTAATGATGAGGATTACATTTTACATTACATTACATTTTACATTACAATTACACTTTTACACGACATTACAACCACGGGGAAGTTGTAACGTAAATGCAAAATGTAATTACAACTTTTATCTGCCAGAATCTGCGGTACTTTTGAGTATTTTGCCGCCAGAAGTCTAAAATTCGGCTGACTTAGCGGAAAAATGTCAGAAACTTCCTGAGTATGGTCATTTTGCAACCGTATTTTTATCTTTGTCTGGAAGACAATTACTAAGATCTATATCCTATGCAAACATAGACATGGCTGGTCGTCGTTTTCGTCGCTTCTTGTCACTTTTAGGCGTTGCAAACCGCTCGGTCTGTAAAATGTAAACTAGTGTAAATGTAATTACAGTTTTACAATTACCCTATTTTACATTACACTTTACATTACACGGACCATCTGCGTGTAATACTCATCATTACACCTGTCGGTTTTTCTGGTTCTGTCCAGTGATCGGGAGGTGAACAGATCCCGACGGAGACGGAAACACCAAAGCAAATTTTGCTTGGCCTGCCGAAAAATTCATCCTTCAATCAAAATCAATGCTAACCCACACGTCTCTTGCGTTTAGATCAACGAATCAAGTCACATTGTTTTTTCATGACGCGGCATGAAGTACCATTAATCAGCAGTTTTGGCAGGTCATGTGGAAGTACGGGTTCTGTTCATCTCCCGAACACTGGTCCTGTCGCCCGCGCCGCGTGCGAAGAAGGTGGTAAAATGATCAATCAAACCAAGAAACTGGATTGTAGAACGGATCCGCTCTGTACGTACGTCCTTGCAAGCTTGCAACTTGCAAGGAAGCAAAATTCTGCAGGATATTTTCCCGACTCCCGAGTAACTCTCTGCCTGTTACTGGTTCAAACATGGACGATGAACTCGTATTTAAATGGTACCCCAAGCCACGGAACTATGTCCGCGAAGCTCGAGAACATGGATTGCAAAGGACACCAGCCCGGACACATCCTCTGGCTTCTACACCGAAAGCAACAGGCGTCACTACGAATGGAACGACCTCCAAGCCTTCTACTGCACCAAAGCCCGATCAGACTACTCCGCAGACTGTGACGAAGAAGACAGCCACCTTCGTCGATCCTCTTTTGGCTATGGCGGACACTGCAGAGTATCCAAGTATGCCTCCATCGTTCAAAACACCTCTCCGGAAAATCGACGGCATGTTGACTAAAGAAGAACTCGTGGGCCCCTGGAACATTAAGAAAGAAGCTATCCTCACGCAGTACACAACCACGGAGAAGATGACATTCAGTTCCAGCTTTCTTCCCGGTGAGGAGAAGGTTGCTCCAATCGTGACGGCGAGAAGCGCTTCCGTCGCGGGCAAAATCCAGGTTTGAAAATTCAGCGCCAGTCAATCAAATCGCGCCTGTTTGTTTTTCAATCAAGCTGATGTTTGGTGTCAGCCAATCAACCTATAATGTGCATTGAGCGTTTGATTGAACAGCTTATGCTTTATTTGGTTGTTGCATGAACTTTCCGGTTTGTTTTTCAGTCTAGATTGGAATCATTGGAACAACTGGACAATGTCGAGGTCGGAACCGTTAAAGAAGTCCTCAACCTCACGCAGCAAGAATACATCGCTCGGCTAGACCAACTTCATCACAAGCTACAAGCCGCCTGGAGAGACGATCAACGCGTTACAGCGCTGAAGATCGCCATACAGCTCGCCAAGCTGCTGTCGGACACAGCGCCGCTCAGCTTCTACCCGAGCAAGTTCGTCCTGATTACCGAAGTCTTGGAAACCTTCGGTCAACTTGTCCACGACAGGATTCAAGAAAAAGCTGAAAGCGGGCACAACGACAACCAGAACCTGGAGTTCGCCAAAGAGACCTGTCGCAACTGGTTTTTCAAAGTGGCTTCCGTCCGCGAACTCCTTCCCCGGATCTACATCGAGATCTCACTGATGAGATGTGTCAGGTTTGTCGAACCGAGAGCAGCGGATGGGGAAATGATACAGAGGTTTGTCAAGATGATCAGAGGCATTGGAGACCATCTGGTCGCTTCGTATGTGAGGTGCTACCTTGCGAGAATGATCGGGCAGCTGGCACCGGAAATGACTCACCAGTTGGGATTCTTGCTGGAAGACTTCGCTAACCTTACAGCCCAGGTACCGTCTCCATCAAACACATGTTTGGAAAATCATTTTAGGATATCTTTATAAATTTTTGGTGGTTTATTTTTATTTCAGGTTAGACCGGAAGTGTTGGAAAGAAGCACCAAAGCCGAGAAGTTCGACGTTTCTTCGTACTGGCTGTTACATCAGCCAGCACTGGAGTGGATAACCGAAAGTTACGGGAAAGAAATGGGCGAGCAAGGGTTGGAGACGGTTTTCAGTCTTGCGGACAAGAGTCGGAACTGTAAAGGCTTGTTGTTGAACTGCGCCCTGACGAGCTTCGACCCGCTGCTTGTGACAAAGAACCCTATTAGGATATGCGGGCTGATCCAGCAAAACATTCAGGAGTTCTTTCCTACCTACATGTTGTGCAGAAATTTCGGTAAACGAACGTTTTCTGTTTCATCTGAAGATTGGGAAATTGGAAAAAACAAATTTCATTTTCTCGATTGTATAAACATATACCGAAAAATTAGTGTACAGTGTTTGTGGACAGAATCCGTTAGTACGAATTCTGAAAGAGACTTGCCGGAAGTCGGTGGGTTCTTTTCGATAATGAAAGAAAGCAGCCGAACGAAGTTTGTGTCCAGTTTGTAGAATAATTGTTTGTACGCAGGTTTGTGTCTGCTGAATGGCGACAACGACCAAAAAGAGCGGAAGAAAGTCCTCAACGAAATTTTCCCTCTCATCATCGCTCAAAAGAACTCCACCCGCTACATTTCCGCCGTTGAAGTGTGGACAGAGTACGCCGCCAAGTTCTTCACGGCGAAAGAAGTCAACCGCATCTTGGCCGACATCATCGACCACCTCACTCCCGACCGCGCATACCATAACTGCCCTTCCGCTCTACTTCGCATCCTCGAAAGGATAGTCCGACATTTGCGGAGCTTCGTAGTGCTATTGAGCATGGACAAGTTTATGCCCTTCATGGACATGCTCCAGCAGGACGAAGTTAGGCTGAAAGCGGCCAAGGTGTTGCTGGAAGCATTCGGGAAGTATGAGAGAGATGACAACATGGATGTTGTTGTTGTCGATGGGGTGCTGTTTGCCAGTAAAATATTGCACGATAGCATTACGTCGCTTTCCAGCCAGGACGAGAAACGAAATGCCGCCGGTAAATGTTCTTCTTCAGTTTGTTACTTTTCTCACAGAGTCCAGAAAAATTTAGTTATTCTTTTCAATAAATTCATTATTTTCTATCTTTTTGTGGAAACTGACGCAAAAGTCCAACGCGAAGAATTTTCAACACAAATGTCTTTTTTAGACTTGATCCTCCAGTGATTATTTCGTTGTTCCATTGGATTAATTCCACTGAACGAAGCTCAACACACGTTGATCAACTTCCTACGTCATTTTACAGAAGTGATCCGCGGATTTCTTCGCAAGGTGGACTTCGGACTCGACTTCGAACAACAGCTCAACTTTTACGCCGAATGTCGCTCGACATTCTCTAACTTGGATGATGTGGCCGAGTACCTCGTCAGAGCTGTCAATCATTTAGCCATGTCGGTCCACCGGATCCAACATGGACACCACACCCGGAAGACAGCTTCCTTCGTCCGCGCCTGTATCGCCTTCAACTTCATCACCATTCCTTCCCTGTCGGACGTACCGTCGCAGCTGAACCTCTACCTCGAATCGGCCCAGGTATGCCGGTTCAAAACACACCACCAGAATAAGAAGTAAAAATTAAGGCCGTGCTCCTACGGAATTTGGGCGATCGGTAGACACGATATTCCGCGTTTTCACCCACCTGCGTAGTCATACATTTTAGGGTTGTTGGGCTGGGTGTATGCAGGTGGGCGAACATCCCGCATATTCATACCTCACTCGCCTGCATACTAACTTATCACAGGGCCTTTCAGGTCGCTGTATGCAGGTCTGCGAAGACGATCTTGAATGACTTGACAGCCGTGCATCCATACTGGTTCGTTGATATCGGCTCCTTATTTTAGGTTGCCCTGTGTAATAACTGCCTTAGTCAGGCCGACGCCATGATCAAAGCCGCCATTCAGCTCTTCAACGCCACGAAGAACGAGCTGGAAGTCTACGCGACTAAACTGAGACCTGCATCAAGGATCGCTGGGGAGTTCGGAAGCCAGCTTCTGAGTCTACTGCTCGTGGTCCCCGACCCACCTGAGCAGGGAATACTCTACCTAATGCGGGGTGTGATCAACACTTTATCCAGCTGCGAAGATACCGTCAGAAGAAATCTACAAGTTGGTTGCCTGTCCATCACCTAAACCGGAAGTCGATGTTTGATTCATGTTGTTTCAGGTTCAGCTCCTGGCTTTCCTGTCGGCGGCTCTCCAGGAAGATTACCTGTACCATATCGATGGCATTGACTCCAACGACCGTCTCTACGGACCCGATCCGAACTTCTTTCAAGAGATTGATGACATCTCGAGCAGTATTTTGACGGACTTGATGTCGACTCTCCTTTGTTTCCAGAAATCTAGGCAATTTCCTCAAGCTGTAAAGTTAGCTCTAGATATTCTTGATACTCTGTTTGCTCATGCGGACTTGGGGAGGTCGGTGCCAGTCCTTGAAGTTTTACTCGAAGTTTTGAGGCATCATGGAAACAGCTGTGAACCAAAGCGGTTTCAGCAGCTGAAAAGTTTTGTTCAAGTTAGAAAGCAGACCGATAGTATCTTTTCTACTGTCAGAATAGACTGATGTTTCTACTGTGATTTTTTATAGTCCGACATTCGTTCTTTTCTAATCCTTTTTAGCGTGGCTTTTTTACGGATGCATGTTTCTTAGGTCGAAGTGGTGTTTCGACCAGGAGTTAACGGGTATAAACAATTGCCGGTGTGGAACTCGGACAATCAACAAGGTTGACGTTTTTTCTGACAGCAGTCATCGGAGTAAACATCCTGCGAAGCTTGCATCACATAGTGGGAAAGTGAACCCGTATCAAAGTTGGTCTTGAAGGTCTGAAACTTAACAGACCCGGTGTCGAATTTCGCATTTACTTGTGGGAACCCGTTCAAACCTGCAGCGTTGTAAATTTGAGTCAACGAGTTTTCCCTTAAATTCCCCGAAGTTGTCAACTATGCCATTAACACGTCGTAGTAATCAAACGGAGCTCGAGAAGCCAATATCCGACGACTCTGATCGAAGATGGTCGCGAATGCCAAGAACAGAAAGAAAACATCTCGATACTCGCGTTTCAACTACTGTAAATTTTCTGCATTCTATGCATTCACTAACGCTTCGCAGCAACGAACTGCACAACATGTACCACCGCTCATAAACAATCAAGCCGAATCCTCGAAGTACTCGCACTGTATATGAATCCTTAGAAATTCGAACAACATCTAAAGCCGATCGATTTTTGTTTTAGGCCCAGGCTACTGTCCGATTATCCTCGTTTCGAACAACTTTTTACACAGATGTCCACACCAAACCAACAGCAACTGTTCGTTTCTCTCTATGGATCCGCAGAACAATTCTGTTTATTCCACTTCCTTCAACGTCAACAATGAGGTTTCGGTGAAAGCAACGGAAGTACCCAGAAACAACCTATGGAATTTTCAAATATTGAATTATAATTGATAGCTCCAACTGAGACGGGCGGGGCGAGTGCACCAGAGCTTGTCCACATTTATGATTAGTTAATTGCTTTACATCCTTGGTTACTGAAGACATGATTCAGCGCAGCACGTAACACAGTAAGATTCTGAACATTAAAGCGACTAATACGAATAGGAAACGTTTTATGTCCGGCTCATCTGCGTTTTATGTCTGGCTCACGTTTTATGTCCGGCTCATCTGCCGGCGCGGTATATCCGAGTGAAAGCATAAACATAACTGTCAGCAGACAATGCTCAAGTTTTTTGCTCCAAAGCATTCTCAAATCGCACAGATGTCCACACCAAACCATCTGATGCAGTATTAAAGTGTATTAAAAAATCTGATTATTGTTACGATATAACCTTGTTTCCGTGACAGAAGGGTTCGACCGCCTAAAAGGGTTCGCAACTCGAAGTGCTGAAGCTGTAAGTGACCGCACTTATAAGAGCGAATCGCACTGGAAGTACAGCTTCGACCTCAGAAACGATTTGCCATCATGATTTAGCTGTCCGCAATCCAGACGGGTGGAGCGTGGACGGAGTCGTACAAGCTTGGACATGGCGCGTTTCACGTATGATCAGTCCCAATAAACCACCCGAAATGACCTGGGCTGTTCCGCGTGCTGCGTTTTTCGAACACGAATACACAAACAGGACAAACATTAGTCTTTGCGTTTTTGATGCTGAGTCCGTCTTACTCCGCCATACGCTGCTTGCCAGACATCTTGAATTTTATCAGCAGGTCTTCATTACGCGAAAAGGTAAGCACAAAAGAATTTTCCCCTTCGGTATTCAGTTCGTTGAACGTCTCGGCATCATTACTATTGTCTTCCGGGTTAGCTGCAAATTACATTTAGATCCAATCAATTCTGTTTTGACTGGACCACAGCCACTCTACTTCAACCGGCTTCTGTTTTCGCTGTTAGGTCACAGGAAGCATGTCTAAAATGTCAGCGGCTTTCGCGCTCGTTGCGCTAGTCTTGATGACGACCGTTGCTCACCGTGCTGGCACGGAGGGATCTGCCAACCTGAAGCCAGTTAGCGGATACGTTGCAACTACGGCTGGTTCCGGACAGGCAAAAACCAAACACTCATCGAACGTAACGGCCGATGCCTCATCGAGGTCTACAGATGCCACCCGAAGCACCACCACGAGCGCCGGCAGCGCTGCTACAGAAAATGCAACGGCTAAGGTCAACGAAACAAAGACACTTCTCGACACAAGCAAGCAGCCGTTTTCCCTTATCTATACCGCTCCGCAATGCAGAATATGGAATGGCATACACTTACCTGATGGTTTGTTTCGTAGTATCATTATCAATATTAAATCAACTAACTAAAAAAATAAAAGGTGCAGGAATGCTTTCTACAAGAATATTACGACCTGCAAAGCAAACCTCGCGAATTTCCGGGCGGTAGTAGCGTCCAGAAGTTTGCTACTACTTGAATGTATGGCAGCTTTCTTGATCGCGTTCTCCAGGACAAGGAAGTGTTGATCTTGATTGACTTGTTCACCTCATTTCAATTAACCTTCTCAGGGCGATTCAAATGAGTAAATGTAAAATCCAAAGTAGCCTGACTTTTATCCGATAAAAGCACCCAGGTACGAAAAGAGTCACGTACCTGATAACTACAAGGTTCAGATATCCTTGAACACTGTACCATCGGTATTTTTCGGCAAAGATAGGATTGTTCTTTTGTTCAGCAACGGATAAAGCTCAAAGGTACCATGCAGAACTTCGCTCAGGATAATCTCGTGTCAGGTGGTAAAAATATACTGAGCTTGATAAGTCAGGTGACACTTATATATAACTTAAGTTCCTCGAGGTCGGGCGCGTTCCTGGTTCGACGGTTTAGTGTGTTTTATTTAAGGTCATACGGCAGATAACTGAGGTCTCGCCAGCCGCCATGATGCTTTCGGGTGTTTTGTTTACCGTGGTGGCAATCGTTGCTGTAACTGCCGAAGAGGAGCTGCACTGTGGTCAACCTGCTATTTCCGGTCTTGCAGCCAGGAACGGAAACCGCATCATCAACGGCCAGGATGTGACTCCAAACAGCGTTCCATGGCAGGCAGCGTTTCTGAAGGCCTCGAGCAAGCAACAGATCTGTTCCGCTTCGATCGTATGTACTCTCAATTTGCTGGTTTTAGGGGCATGATGGCGACATCGGCAATTCACTCGAACCAGACCGTCATACTAATAAGTGGCGCACACCATTTTCTTGTGTGCTTTTGGGTTGTTTTCTTCTTTCAGGTGATAGAAAAGAAAATGCGCGTCACTTGAAATAACGGTCTGGTTCTGTTTATTCGACCGAGTTCCATTTTTCGTTTCCCGTTTTTCGGTCAGCATTCAGGAAGAAAATTACTAGTACCTTTACTCAAACCTCTTCTAATGTCGGAGTCAAATTTTCTCGTCATATTTTCGCAGATTAGCGATCGCTGGTTGCTGACAGCGGCGCATTGCTGCAAAGCTTACGGAATCCGCCCAAGCACCTACGCAGTCACTGTTGGAGCACACAACCTCAAGAAGAGGGAAGACACCACCACAACGCACACTTTGTCCCATGTTATCGTCCAGCCGGGTCATCAGAACGGAACTCAGTTCTCGAATGACATGTGCCTCGTCAAAACGACACTGGTAATCATAACCCTTCTCCGAAATCGCCCTTCATGGAACCATCGATAGGTGTAATCTGGTGACAAGTGGAAAAAATGGTTTCTTCAATAAGTTCTTCTTGTGATAGCCGATGGTTTTCACGGACGCGGTTTCTCCGGTCTGTTTGGCGGATGTCAGTCCAGCAGTTGGAGATGAGTGCATCGTGACCGGATGGGGCGATACTGTGGGAGCCAGGCCCAAGCCGTTCGCGTCCTTCGAAGAGTACACCCGCTATCTCGATCTGGTCGGTTCGGGTCTCGTTTCCGAGCAGGTTGACGAAAGTGTTCGCGGACCCAGCAACACGCTTAAGTCGGTTAGCGTCAACGTTGTTGACTCGGAAGAATGCGGACGAGGATACCCTACCATCCCGATCGGCGAGGACATGCTGTGCGCGGGTAACGACTACAAAGGATCCTGCCGGGGCGACAGTGGCGGTCCTTTGGTGCGCATCAACGAAGATGGACACTTTGATTTGGTCGGAGTGGTCAGCTGGGGAGCTGTGTAAGTACTTGATTCACCAATAATCAAGAATCATCGATACACCAACAGAATCAGTTTTTCATGCCCTCGTTTACCGAACTGGATACGAGATCAAACTGAAGTCCATCCCAATTCCGTAGTAAAAAAGGCCAAAACCAGCCAGTAGAAAATTCTTCAAGTGAGACTTACATTGGAATTCGCATATTCCAGACCTTTTCTGACTGTTATTTTTCGCTTGCAGGCCTTGCGCTCCACCAGGGAAGCCAGGAGTTTTTTCCCGAGTCACTCACTTCCGGGAATGGATCGAAAGCACTATGGCCGCTAACTAGATACTTTCGAGGCGGGTTCTACTCCCTACAGAACTTTATCCCGGGCGTTCGACAAGCCTCGAATCATCTTTTCGATATTCTATTGTTCGGATCATCTTCTGGAAGCATTATTCATTTCTGTGCATCATCCGGTCTTTGAAGAATCATTCGAAACTTATCAGCCCTAAAACATCAGTCAAAAGACATCATTAACACTACCACCTCTTGAATTCTGATCAGTACAACGAGAGGCCATAGAAGGCAGGATTCCAGTCAGCCGGAAAGAATACGATTGGTCTGTAAAACATTTTAAGCGGTACAATGTGTAATAGAATCACTTTAGAATAGCGCCTTTAGTATCTCGATGACGCCGGCCCTGTTCTATCGGTCCAGCTATGATGAAAGGAAATTTCGCAGAAAGCATCTGTTGGGGGTTTTCAGGACGACTACAAGATGTTGTCATTGAGCAAGTCATCTAAATCACGAGCAAGCACGTTCCGCTGTTCCGTGTATCGCTCATCCGTAAATAGCGCCTGCAAAAAGCCGACGTCGGAACAAAAGGCGAATACTTGATCGACACGTTCCATCGACTTGCTCGTGAGGTGTGGACGGAGAACTTCCTTCAGCAACACAGCCTCTTCCTTCAGCAGTTCACTCAGAAACTCCGTGTCTAAAGTGAAGTCGACTTCATGGAAGGAAATGACTGTGTTCGCCACAAGCCGCAACTTTCTGCGGAACTCTTTACAGGTGGCCAACTGGTCAGACGTCAGCTGGCCATTGCGAATCAGCACGAGGAGCTTAATGGCCGTCTTGATGGAATACTTAAGTAGCTTCTCAGCACGACGCTTGTTGTCGGTGTAGAGTAGTGTCAGCTCGTAAAAGGTGTCCAGCAGGTGCGCAGATTTATCGTCGATGAAGAGCTTAACTGAGCCGCGCTTGTTCACCACGGTGCCGAGGATCTTCTTCTGTGCGCGAATGCTGAGACTCTTGGCCGAACTCTGGTGATCCTCCGTCTCGTTCATGATGTTGTAGTCCTCCCTTTACCTGAAAACCAGGAAGCCACAGTACAGAAGTCATTAAAACCCAGCACCAGTAAGCTCTTTACCAACCCGCGAACTGGTCCTGTTTATCATCAACGGGCAAAGTGCGCCGCATCAAATTTCACAGCACTGCAGCTTCAATCAGTTGGCGCACAGTACCTGTTAATTATACAGCACACTGCGCCACTTGCGCCGCTTCCAACGTCAGGCTGTCTTGTGGTTCAAGAGTTTCCGCCTATCAATCAACACGAACACCGTGGATTTCAGAACTTAAAAAGTAATCGATCTGTTGGTTCCCGATTCGTCAGTAATACTTAAACCTCACCGTACAAGAGAATCAGCAGACTGTCTTTGGGTCCATCCAGAAGTAGGGGTAAGTGAGATCCGGATCCGGTGAGAAGAAAGACTGGTGGTTTAATCCAGCGAGGAAGTGGCCTGTCGAGCTTTACACCGTCCTGATCAACGACCGTTCGCAGCACAAAAGCTTATTCAGCGTTATGGCAGGCTTTCGGAATGTATCAATTTTCCCAAAGATGAATGGATATTTGTTCAGCACCAACGTTAACTTCACAAACGTCAGACAGAAATGATAACCAAGCGTGAAAATTCCGCAGCGATAAAACAGTGGAAGCCAAATCGCGCAGCTGATCGTAAAAGAATAAAGACCACCGACCACCTTGAAAGCCCAACAATCATGTGGATTCAACTTGGATCACCAGGCGTACCGTCCTACTTAACGGTCCTACTCAGGCAACTAACGCTGTGCCTGAGTAGGCCCCATTCTTGTCAGTGCCACGCCCAACTTGTACGTATACTCAAGCCGGAAATGCTGTAGCAGGGCCCAGCCTGCCAACTGAAAATCTTCCGTCCATACTTCCTCCCGAAACAGATCGGCAGTCCAATGGTAGCGCTTTTGTTGGTACAAAATTACTTGCACGGTTAGAGCGAAGGAGATTAAAACTGAACAACGGATCTCCGTCCATTAAAGAAAGCTTCCTTCAACGGTCAATATATAACCACAGGAAAGAAAAGGTTAAAACGAAAAATTCCGCGCAAAATTCGTCTCATGAGGCTACTATCACAGTTCCGGCTTCCGACACGACCAAAATATCTCTCTACCATGAAACTTATTCACTATCGGAATTACCATAATCTATTAAAAAAGAAACATCTTTCGTCTTCGTGGGTGAGCCCACTTCCACTTTTACCTTCACGTCCTCAAACGGTCTACACAGCTGCCTATCCGACTCGTATTCCTCTTTTACCTTCACACGTCCCTTCGACACAATACCAAAGTCAGCTGCTGAAGGTTCTCTCCCATCAAACTCTCCACTTCCAAGGTGGAAGTTCTTGATGATCTTGGCAGCCGATGGCGGAAGTGCGTCCAGCGTCGAAGAGGGCAGCACCGGTCTGGCGTCTAGCTCTTCCCTTTTCCTCTTTTGTCTTTCTTCCGATGACTCGATCGCCATATACTTCATTAAAGCAGCTGCTCGACGATCTTCTTCGCGTTCAGGCACCAGCTTGATGCTGAGGGAGTTTCTCTTGCGGATGCCTTCGTCGATGGCGTCCTGAAGCTTGGCTTTTTTCTTTTCCGTCTGGAAAAAACAAATTAGTTAAAAATCAGAATATTCCCTAACATACCAACAATTATGGTTGAGGGAAGTATATACTCTGAAATGGGACCGGAGGAGAGAGTTTTGCGCGTAGTCGTCTTTCATTCGGGACTGCAAATCGGTCAGGTGGTCGATGACGGGTTTGACGACGCCAGCTTTGATCTGGTCGTCTTTCCCATGTTCAAGTTTGAACATAGCATCGGTTAGGAGCTTCTGAGAGGTAGCTTTGTCTGTAGCTTCCACTTGTTCCGTGCTGGCTGCATCCCACCGACGTTCTTGACGATGTGCACCACTGAAGACCTCATAATCGAAATTCTGCAAAATGAGAAGTATTCTTAGAAAATCAAATCTGACTTTTCCTATGTTCACAGAACCTTTGTTTTTAACGAACAGATACGTGTCTGGTTCAAACGCGCGGAGTTTGAGACCAGCTTGAGAAGGGGAGATCACGTTCTTACTTTTGGATCAGTGCGGAATTCGAAATAATTATCGCACAAGTGGCATTTCATCCGAAATTCCCACAACGGTGTCGTGTAGTACATGCCAATCTTCCGCTTCTCCGCGTTGTACCTGACACCCATCCCGATATGGTTCCCGCAGCCATTACACCAGATGTTGAATGGCATCTCAAACCTGTGAAAAAACCATACCATTGAAATAAAAATCCATATTTCACCTAGCCAATCAACAATCAACGCCCGCAACAGGCTTGACATACAACGTCACTGCTCGCAGCACAGTTCGCTTTCAGTAACATTTATTCTCTTTCCTCTCGAGCAATAGTTGTGACTCCGAAGAAAACTTAGCGCTTCTTACCTGATGGTGAGAATGCCCAAATGAATCTTGCTGGCGCGTTCCGCCAGCGCGTGAGTGCCATGGAACTTGTTGAGTCCTCCCAGCTCTGGTCGCCAGTCAGGCGGATAATAGTGATTCTGTCCCTTCCGCTCACCCTAAAACACAAACCTTTCTTTCTGAATAGACAACACGTTACGATAAAGAGTACGTACCATTCTCGGACCCTAGTCTTTCGCCAAGGAAGAAGGGTACTAATACGCAGAACCAGAAGATCCGCGAACGGATGTCGGGGAGTCGTTTCGTCTCACATACAGGTGTCCATCAGGAAAGCTCTTGTTTTTGTCCAGCCTATTCGATCACTCTGAAACGCGCCTAATCAATACGCCTCCGCACCGAGAAGATTCAGACCATCTCGAGTTTCAATCGGGATTCTGGAAAAGACGAAATGAACGTCGGAAATTATAACCACAACATCCACAAGTACAGTAGTGCAGCGGTGGACGGGTGATTTATTCAGTAAATCACGCAAACAACAGAACGGCTTCGCAACCTTAAGCGCAGCCCAACCTTGGAACGGCAATCAGTCGATCAATAGACTGCGTGCGCAAAATCAATCAACCGCTCACATTTGCCCTCTCACATTACGACTGTCACATTTGGTTCCGACCGACTCCACCCCGACTTCGGTATTGGGCGAAGGCAAAATGTGAGCCGTCAGCCGTCATGTGAGCAGCTGATGGCTCACAAACTCGGCGATCAAATGTGAGAACGACGAACGGAAATTTCCACCCCGCACACGTTTTTGAATTTCCGCTGACTCCGATCATTAGAATAGCAACATCGGGACTTAAGACGCAACGGAAGTGCCCAAGTTTTGATATGTAGTTTGATTCAAATACCGGTATAACCATAGCAAGAAGAAGGCCGCCTTTTCAATCCTTGATCTTTCGGTGCTTCTAGAGGGGAAAAAATCTGTGCTCGTGCGTTTCGGCCAGGAATGGCGGACGATGGATGGAACGGACTCGATCTCCTGTGGGAAGCAGCGCTTTCCTGTGAGTTGGCTGATGCAGACTTATTCGATGTCGTCAGCTCCGAAATTACCTCCAGCACTCCAGCTGTAACGCTGCTCTCTTCACCTGGACAATTATTTATGACTCTCCCGGGCAATCAGCCAGAAGGATCCGGCACTAGCAGCAGGCCGTCTGT
This sequence comes from Ramazzottius varieornatus, assembly GCA_001949185.1. NCBI lineage: Eukaryota > Metazoa > Tardigrada > Eutardigrada > Parachela > Ramazzottiidae > Ramazzottius > Ramazzottius varieornatus. The sequence goes on along the minus strand of BDGG01000003.1, from coordinate 1,187,276 downwards.
AACGCGCGGACGTCCAGCGCAAGTGCATGACGCACCATCAGTTTCTCCCACATCAGCGTCGTCTTCAGCTGCTCTAGTCAACAGGGAGAGATCAAAAACAGGAAAAGATTACGCGGTTCCGAACCATGGACTTCGGACGCAGGTCGACAGCGACGTGACAGAGATTCCGAAGCCGAAAAGACGGTCGAGGAAAGAAATGGACAGCGACACTACTGCGCCTCGTCCGAAGTTAACCCGCGAAGAGGGAACTTATGAGAGACTGCTGGCCGTCGATGATATCAATCCCCATCAGTACCCTCCCGGAAAAGAGTGTACTCTCGCGCGGAAGGTAGCTCTACGCCATTCTTTAAGAAACACTTATCAGCCTACAGAACCAGAACTCATGCCGGAAACTGAGAAAGTAATCAACGCACAGAAGAAGAAGGACGCCGATGCTTTGCATAGTCTTCGGGTTCTTGTTGATCGAAAAGTGAAAGAATTCATGGAGAAGCATCCAAAGCGCCCACGAGAATCTGGCGATGAGGAGGATCCTGTCAGTATAGTCGACCAAGTGATTCAGTCCCTTGCGGAGAAGAAAGATAATCAGCCTTCCGCTGTACTCAAGGCCGACCAAAGATGCTCCGGCGCAGTAAACAGAGACGAAAGTCTGATTCGTGGGATGGGCACAGGCAACAAGGCTACAGCGCCACTGTATTCTGTCGGCGACATAGACACCTCAGATGGAGCCGAAGAACCCGCTCAGGATGTCCGACCTAATTTGGGTAACACTCTTTTACGACAAGTCAACAACCCTACGACAGTCGTCCGCGCTTAACCGTCCTTATCTCAACGCGTCAGAGGAAAGGTTAAGTTCTTACCGGAAGCCACAGGTAACCCTTTCCGAAAGTGAGATACAGCATATATCTGCAACGGATGAAACAGAGCTACGTCTATTACAGAGACCAGCAAAGCAGCCAAAAGAGCTGCGATAGCCACAGCGTATCGGAAAGCTCTGGCAAAAGACGGAACGGCAGAAGAACAACAGTTTCCCGAAGGTCGACCAGCGATGTTCACTTTATAAAATATTTTGATGAAAACAGTTTTCACCTAATTTAAGGGAAAATCTGTGTTTCTGAACGGATTCGGTTTACTGCGATTCGTTCGAAACGATTGATCCGCGCAGAAACGTTCTCACGATACAGCAAGTTCGAGACAAAACTTTCTTGTCTCAAGCGCGGACTTCCGACGCAGCCCTTAGTGTGCTGCTCTGTTCTCGGCAAGATGTTTATCAAAGTGAATGACGCTGGTTCGTCAGCCCTCCCTTCGAGGATCACTCGCCGAATCTGCGCCGCGGATCTACTCCAAACATACAACACCGCTGCTAGTCAAGTCGAGGCCATGCGAGACAAAATCGAAAGACAGATCGATATGGAAGAGTGCAAAAACGATCGCGAATAGCAGAAAGAGAAGTTCGCGAAAGAACAGGAGCTCGAAGAAAAACAGCTGGAAATCGAGAAAGAAATCCGACTGACCGAAGAAAAAGAACGTGCGGAAGATAGTCAGATTCTTTTTCAACCTATTACGACTCTGCGAGTCGTTCTAATTAACTACGCAAAGAAATAATCCCCGGTGGTAGGAAGCCGCTGGCCAAGCTTAAATAAAGAGAAACGAAAAAACGAAATCCAAGTATATTTCAAGAAATATACTTGGATTTCTTCTACGAAATCCAAGTATATTTCAAGAGGCGGAAGATCGACGCCAAATTGTTTCCGGACAAGAGGAAAGCCATACATGCATGTCATACAGTTAGTCAGAACGGCAGTCACTAAACATGTTTTAGCCACCTGCTGCCAGTATATTTTCTGATTTTTTTCATAATTTGCGAACGCAAAATCACGTGCTATTGCCATAAAACCGTACAACACAGTCACTCTTATCTGCGACATTGTTTTGTTGAACACTTTCTGTTCTTCTGTCAGGTGGCTGCCTTTGTAGGGAACTTGAATCTCTTCACAGAGAGAGTATCCCTTGTCGTCGAAAGACACATTTTCCTTCCCCACTTTCCGCTGAGGTGGCGCAGTCGCTCGCGCATGTTGCTTTCTCCCAACATGAAACCGTCATGACGGCGACCGGCACAGGAACCATACATATTCGCGATTATACCATCTGGAGTGCATATACTTTGAAACTTCATGACGTGCTTCCGTGAGTGTCCGCTGTATTGCTTCCTCTGATGTCTTTTGGGACGACGAATCGCTCGGGCAGTTCCGTCGATGGAGCCCCAACAGTTATCTGTAATAAAAAAATGCTCTGGACTTCCGAGCTTTTCTTGGTATGAACGGATTACAAAGGACCTACCATAATACCCACAGGCCCGATGTATGGCTTTGGCATGGAGATCTACGCGTTCCGTCGTCAGCCACGGTTGATCCATGTTTTCTAACAGGTGACTGTGCTTCCTGTATATGGCAGAAACTGTGGCGTTGAAGATGCGCGACAGCTGGGTTCTTTCTCGGCCTAGAAGGTCCATGCAGTCGACCCATCTATTTGGATAGGCCAGCCGCTTCAGTAGCACAGCTAAAGCGAGACTTCTAGAGACGACGACTCGGTTTTCGCCGATGACGATTTCCGGTAGCTGTAAGGCATCGCGTAGTCTGTAGGAATCCTGATATTTCTCCATCCGAAACTGGTGTCGCATCTTTTCGTTCGGCATATTCACTAAATCGATCTCTTGTCTCACGTAGTACCGTTCGTATTCGAGAGCAGCATGACAATACAGCAACATGTCCGTCTGCCATCGTAATAGTCGAATGATCCTCCGTTTGCGACGAGCGAAACGAACCCGGAGCGCTTGGACTTCCGCGCACATGTTATCCAAATCGATGAAAAAGCTAGGTGGATGTGGACATATAACAGGACATATAACCGCTTTCGGCAGAAGGCACAACAAGCTACCTGTGGAAACTGAAGAACTGAATAAATGGAGGAGCTTTCAGTTAGACGTAAAACGATATTGATTGGTTGAAACAACGGCAACCGGAAGTCGGAGAAAAGACACCGTTCTTCGAGGGGCTCATGCTGGTTTCTCTATTCCAAGTCCTCTATTCTGCATTAGAGCTATGGAGGTCCGAAGCATGTAGGTTCAATCGAATCCACCAACGGAATGACTTTAGCTGATTGCTGGAAACAAGAGAGTGCGGTCTTTTCAGTAAAGGGCGTTAAAGGAAACATCGACAGGAGACCGTTCAGACACAACTGCAGTCACTTCAAAGACGCCGAATTGAAGTAGAACGGAAAGAAGGCAAGATATGGTGTACTACTGAGATTACAGCGTGAGACCATCGAAAAGTGACAGGAAACTAAACAAACGTAAACGAAACTCTTTGTAATGTTCGACGAAGGTACAACCCCGCTGGTCCAAGTGTACCTGTGAAGAACGATACATCAGACTTCACGTCACGAAGACTGTAACGTGAAGTGGATCTATCAGGCTGAGTGCCCTCATCATCTTAACAACGATAGAATCGTTGCTGAAAGTCTCGGCGATACAGTAACTTCTCAGCTCGATCACTGGCCGCAGCCAACTCGTTCTCGCGGTTACGCTCCTCCAGCCAAACGCGGTCTTCGTTGAGGCGTCCAGCTGCCTCAGCTTCGTCCTCCTTCCTTCGATCGTTCATCAAACAAGCTTCCTCAAGAGCGCGGTCTTCCGCGTGTCGCTGGTCTTGAAGTTGGAGCAAAACCCGCTTTCACGGTACAGGTCATCTTGCGTGAGTACTAAAAACACAGACTGTTTAGAATTTTGTTTACGGTTTCCCGTTGAAAGTACGGTTCTGCGATCGGCAGTCAAGCTCGCAGAGCGAACGCTTACTTTGTTTAGCTTTGTGATCAGAAGCGCGGTATTCCGGCGCAGCAGTGGATGGGCTGTTGCCTTCGACACGTTCTGTAACCAAGCAAATTTACAGGCTGGACGTCTCTTCGTGATACTGCTAACAGATGCTGACGATACCTTGGCTATCCAAGTTTCCAGCGCGGACTTCCGGCGCATTCTGCTCTCCGTTTAACGTATGTTCCACATCTACTTCAACAAGCATGGTTCCCACCTTTGTTAGCAGGAAGATCGAAATAAAAGAAAGCGATACTTACGGTCAACTCGGCTGTCAATGCGGTGATGAACCCGCGGAAGCGAAACGTTCGTGTCAGCTGAGCTGACAACCGACGAGCTATCGCCGCATTCTTCTGCCGCCGTCTTTCCGGTAACCATCTTGGTAGCGGTTGGGGTGAGTCCGCTTTCTTTTATGGATGGAAGTTCTGCAGAGTCTGGATGTCGGAGGGTGGCAAAGGCTAGCAGAAGATCAGTTTACTAATCAGCAAACGGAAAATCCGAACTGTGAGATGACGAAATGTGACGGATGATCGCAGTTGCGCACGTGAAAAGCAAGATGCTCACGTTTCCGTCACCAAAACCACAACGAAGGTCAATTTAGGGCGGAGTTGATTCGGTCAAATTTGAGAGATTATGTGAGAGTTCGAAATGTGTTCGGTTGATTGATTTTGCGCACAGTCCTTAATATTCCTGACATGAAAAATACAGTTCTGAATGTCGTTCGAGCACCATGTCTTTTGTTCACTAGAGGTGGAACTCGCGCACTGAAGATAGATTGCCCGTTGTACTGGTTCTTGACAGGTCGTAGGTGGCGGTTCCGTGGTCTTCGATACTGTATGCTCTCCCGAAATTCACGTACGTCACTGACTCTCAAACCATTGGGGTCTAACCGTCTAGTTTTACACTCTGAATGGAGTGACGGACGTGAATTCGGGAGAGTATACAGTATTCGGCTGAATAAATCACCCGTCCACTGCTGCAGTAGTGACTAGTGAAGGGTTCCAATCAACTGAATCAAGCCTCCTGCCGTCCGACCCAGGGTATGAGATGTCATGCTATACGCTGCAAGCGACTCATGACATGACAATTACTGATTTCATAATTTTCGGGAATCTTGATCGATTTCTTCTTTCGGAGTTAATTTTATCGGTTTTTCTTGTAAAGATGTCAGTCTTCTTGGTTCCCATCTCCCTCGCATCCTTCTTCTGGTTGGTTACAGCAGTTGGTCAGGCTGAGAGAATACTGGTAATCAACGCCGCCGATGGAGGAGGCGAAGCGTTGCAGGTATGTACGATTACGTAGTACGGATCCGACAGTGACAGGTGGGCATTCGGCTTGTTCGAAGGGTACCCCGAATAAAATGTACAAGGGAATCCGCCTTCTTATGCGAATACCCTGTGTGTGTACTTTCAGGAGACGTTCAAGATCGATACGGTACAGAACGTGACCACGCTCAGCCTGATCCAGCACGACGGGACGATCATCCATCACGCGACAGATTTCCTCGCTTCCAAGCAGACATTCCACTTGAAAATTCTTCCGATTGACGATCTCGGCCAGACAGAAGCGCAGGTGAGTTTAAGTTTAAGCCTCCAGAGCCCAGTCGGGGTGAGTTGATAGGGGAAGCTACAGAGGGAAATTTTGCAGGAATTGTGTTTTGTTTTGCCGTTGGAAGAAAACCAGCACGTCTCAGCGGAGGTTCTTGGCACAATTCGCCAAATAAACCCAAGCGCCATCCGTCATGCTGAAGAGAACCGACCTCTAGAAACCTTCTCGATGGACAGTCTTGCTTCAACCGAAGAACTGTCTCGCGCTGCACCACATATCCAGAAAATTTGCGGAGGATCGCAGACGTTCGCTTCTTTCCCTGCTTCCAACATTTCCCCACCTGGTTTCTCCGTCCAGCCTGTACTTCTCCCACAATGTAACGAAACAGCTTCTTCTCCAAAACCTTGTCTGTGCTCGTTGCCCGTTTGTATCGTCTGGTATCCCTGTGGGCTTCGGTACTGCACCAACGATGCCCAGACAACGGACGGAGGGCAACCTGTTCCCTTCAAGTGTGGCATCAAAGCCTGCCGGAAGTGCCGAGTGTTTGTCTACCGAGTGGAAAGCAACCTTTTGTGTCTGTGGAGTTTCCTCTAGCACAATCAGAGGAGGCACGTAGTCTACGAGACGACGTGCAGGAATGCTTCAACATGGAAGAAAAAAGGTGGCTGGGAAAGTTGTGCGCAGTATGTCTGGTGCTAGAAAACCAATCAATCGATTTTGAAAATTCCGAATTTTATTGTTTGCAGGCGGCGTTTGACGTCACTGCGGACCTATCAAGCGGTGAGTCAGACGTCAGCAGGGCCGTGCCACGCTTGTATAGACAGGGCCGTGCCACGCTTGTATACACAGAGCCGGGCTCGGGATTGACAGCTGGGCACGGCCCTGACAGTCAAATGCGATATATGGGTATCTCCATATGAGAATGCGTCCAAACGGATTTTGACCAAATTGTTCAGGAGAGCATTTCAAAGTTTTCGGACGCCAAGGGCGAAGTAAAACGGGACTGAAACATATGTCAAACAGACCCTGAGGAATCCGAATCTGAAGTCAGAATCAAGTTCTATTGTATACTCTCCCAAAATTCTCGTACGTCACTCCGTTCAGAGTGTAAAACTAGACGGTAAGACCCCAATGATTTGAGAGTCAGTGACGTACGTGAATTTCGGGAGAGCATACAGTAACTACAGGTTTGCGAGATAGGGGAGAGCATGTGGACGCCCCGAATTCCCGTGCATTGAGTAATATCGCGTGGATCGGTTGAATGCGCCGTGCGCAGTTATCTTAATCAAGTAATCAAACAACGATAGTGCGTAGACGACTTGCACCTGAAGTGCTCGCTAGTGCGCGTCTCTAATCAGAGCGCGTTGCTCCAGTTAAGACTGGCTCTCAACATCCATGTGTTTTTTTGAGTGGTATCCTCAAATCTTTCAGCCACTCGTTCTGTTTTATTGCTGCGGCAAAATGAACCTGTGGTGCAGTTCAATATTCCGAACAACTTGATGTCATACAAGGCCAGTTCCGAGAGAAAGAACTTTGGACGCATTCTCATATGGAAATAGTCGTATGCGACTGATGATGGAGAAGTTCGCAGCAGTGTTATTTTAATCATTATAATAGGAAATCGATCGTAATATTTAAAATCTGTTTTAATTGTGCGGGTTGGTGTTCGCTTGATTGATTGATCCATAATAGGGAATCGAATTCTAATTTTAACAATTGAAATTCGTTAGCGATAATTGATTTTACTTCAGCTGATCACGTAGAGTTAACAATAGCACGTGACTTAATAATTTTAGTTGCATAGTAAAATAACACTGGTTCGCAGCAATGTTGTCTTGCGTTCTTCGGATGAAGAAGTGGTTTGTTTACGCTAAATTATATCTGCCAACAACGTAAATGGAGTTTTGAGTTCCCACGACGGTGGGAATGAGTGGTGATGCGAACAAGCCCATTGGGCTCGAGGTGATTAACGGCGTCTTCGAGCCCCGCTTAATAATGGACTTCGGCATTTTTCAATCAGTTCGCCTTCATGCTCGAACGTAACTTGATGGTTGTTTTTGGTTCTATCAGTCTTTCACCAGATTGTCGGGCTTAATACCAATACTGTTTCGGATTACGTTAGGATCAGGCTTCAAGTTTGCGCATTACGCTCTGCTGGCTTCGACAGATACGGAGAGAAGTTTGAGAAGGGCTTTTTCGGGAAGACTGCGTCTCGGAGGATTGAACCTCGCTCGTGTCTCCCGCCAAGGCGCTAATGCATTGCGGCAACTTGGGACATATTGTCGAGTGCCCTTCTCCTGAAAGTCTGCTGTTCTTGCTAATGATTTGGCCTTTCCGCGAAACCTTAGGAGGTCGGGGAAGAAAGAGTTGCAAGGAAAACACAACGTGATATTTTGACGGTCGATTAAAACCTCGGCACATTCCTTCAATGTGATTTTCGCGTCATTTAGATCAAGTGAGGCTATTCGATAGTGTCTTCCAGTGCTTCCATAACCTGAATAGAGCGTTTATTTTGCTTTGTCGAAATGGCCAAATCACGGGCAAGAAACGCAAGTGAGGGTTAATAATAGTCGAGAAGCCCCATCAACGCTATGCCGGCATACGTAATATCAACCGGCAATAATTGGATCAATGGGTAAACTTGAAGCCTTTGACACCGTTTTCTGTCTGTAATTTTGTGTAATGGTAGTACAGCGAAGAAAAGATTTAAGTTTAATTAGCGGACAGCGTTTGGAATTATGCAAAGCCAAATAAACACACTAATTTTTCTGAGGTCGACGAGTAGACTTGTCAACCAGTTGACAAATATTTGTTTCGAAATTCGAATAGGGAGACAAAGTGACATTTGCAAGATGTTTTCAATGAGGTGATCTCAAACGTCTGTTGGCCCTGTTTCGCCCTTTTGTGATGAGATGTAAAAGATCTGGAAGACGAGAAATATTTGGCTGTGAAAATATTGCCGGATCAGTGGGGTGTTAATGTGTCAGGGTCGTGTTACGCCGGCAGGCGGAAGCCAGATCTCTCGCGACGAAATGCCGGAAGAAATTAACGGGGCAGGCAAAATATTCAAACCTGCGGACACAGCACGTGAGCTCCCTTTGTGACGACCGGTCTAAGCTAAAGGAACAATATATTGTGTAGATTAGCCGAGGCGCAAATGATTGAATGAACTGGGATAGAACCATGTCCCGTGGTCTTGTTTTTCGCAAACATGAGACCCGAAACAGCGGTAGACCTAAATGCATTGTCTATAAGACAGAATCTGATCTGTTGTCTGATGTTTCCGGATCTCCGATTCCAGAGAGGTACATTGGGTAGAACCAACATGGAAATCTGGCAGCGTTGCAGCGAATTCTCGTGCGTTTTGTGGTTCCTGTAAACGAACGCGACCTGAAAACCACCAGATGCACCCCACTCAGGCCAACTTGCTACCTAATGGCATTTCGACAAAGAAAAATTTGGGCTGTTACCTTACCATTCTTTCTTCCGCACTTTCCATAGAAATTTTCAGACTTCTCCCACTGAGCCATGATTCCCTTAATTGTGCCAAAAAACAGCTCGAAAAACTTGATTAGTACGACTTCCGGTGGGGAAGACATACGGCGGCAAGTGAAAGGCAGTATAAAAAATTCCATGTCTGACTTTTCTTCCCTAATTTGATGTAAACAGACAGACAACTATCCTAGCCGTTGGAAACAAACAAGAAAACCAAAAACGTTCTAAGCTAACCTTGGCACTGGAATTAAATCCGCCGAATTCGACCGTTGTGCCGAGAAAACTCGCTTTGGGAAACAATTCTAGCTCTTCTCCAGAACGGCAGATTCAAGCTTCTGACCACATTCCCTGTAGGTCAGTCTCTATTCTATTTGTTCTAGAGCAACAATAGCACGGGACTTTAACGGAAAACTGAAAAACAACTTTTCGAAAATGGACCCGAAAACTGAGAAAGTTGGTGCGTTTTCCACTTTGCACCCCAGCGAGATTACTGTCGATCCTGACTGTTTGGAAACAGATTTCCCGCCAATGATTTTACAGCAGGTATTAAACAGGATGTACCACCCGGGAGAATCATTTTTGACTTGAAATATTAGTCAGTTCAAGGCAGGCTCGATTCAATGAGTGGTAGCAAGTTGGCCTGAGCGGACTGTAGATCGAATACAAAAATGACTGAATGCGGAATGCGAGCTGGGATCGCCATCTTCAGTGGCGCACCCTTCCAGCCAAGAACGATGAAAACTTGCGCCACTAGGGAGAACGATCCTGTGCGTATAGTTTGCCCAAGTCCCAGATAAGGGTTTGGTGTCCGGTTTTCGTGGGGTGGGATGCTTGAGCGCGTTGAAAAGACTTCCGAAATGTAAACGGTACACGTGTTAGGTTTATTGTTGAATGTTGATCAATTACGTATACGTGTGGCCGATTTAATATTACGAAGTCAGGGCGGGTAAATAATCAGGAAGCCACAGCAACCTTTCGCCGTTGTCTAACACAGCTTTGACACAATCTGCCATCTGTGCAGTTATTTTCTATAATTATATTCAGTCATCGGTTTATTTTGTGAAGATGAATGACGGTGGAAGCTGGCGTATGATGCTGCGTGATAACTGAGTTATCGTGATACTCTTGCGTACTGAAGATAATATCTTCCGCCGCTGCGACCTTCAGTAACTTGCTGCTGGTCCGTGGTAGCGGAGATACCGTAAGATAGACGTCGACGGTGAACTATTAAATTTCCGGATCTTCAAGAAGTTTCCTGCTTTCAGTGCGTCAGCGTCAAATTAAGTCCATCATCGCCATTACGCTAAAGTTAGGGGAAAATTTCCAAGGTGAACTGTATATATGCCACCGCAGTCGGTGAACAGTAGTGAGGCGACCGTTTACGCTTCGTGAGAACCGAAGGAAACAACTCGTAGGTGTGGTGGATTAAGAATAAGTGGAGAAATGGGTATTGTGATGTCACTGCGGTAATCGGTCTATGGTTCATCTTTGATCAAATTTCAAGCAATTTTACGCTCGACGAATCGGTACTAACCTATGCATCGTAGGTGACGCATTAGCTCTTTGTGTTTTCCGCGGGGATTTCATTCCACGGGATAGTCTGTTTGGTACATTCACAAGTCCTGCGGCGAAGACTAGGTAACTCAGGTTGAATAATTTGATGGGTTGGCCGAAAGGCAGCTGAGCTAAACCTGCCAGTTTTTGTGTCCATTATAATGTATTACAGAATTGATAGCGGCGCGGCGAAGTTTATTCTCCCTGGATGTCACGGATGAAATGATCAAAGGGAAGCCTTGAGCATTTTCCTCCCGTCTGACTATGACGATGGTAGAATTTAATCATGGCACGCTGCAATGACGTCCGTAAACCGTATACCGAGTAAAAGTTCAGTCAGTGCTAGCTTGCTAAGGCGTCACACCGTGGGAAACACATTTCGATGTGGTTCTTACAAATCGATAATGAGCGCCGAAGTACGTGTTGGTCTACTCTGCCACAACTGCGGAGGCGGGAATGGCTAAATCATGGAGGGAATGACGAAGAGGAATGTGAGAGGCTTCTGTTTAGCGCCAGCATAAAGTTCGTACATCGCCGGCGTACTTCATCGTACTCTTCCGCAGTGTAGCTTTGAGCTCGTCATTACTTTCTCGCCAGCTATAAAAGCAGTTTAGTTCTACATTCGACAGTCTTAAAATTTCTGTTCCCGTAGAGCTACTTTGACAGCCTTCCTCCTTTGCAAAAGTTGAGAGCTTTCGGCACTGAGCGAATTTCGCCGCGCTTTTGCCGCACTTGACTATGTGGATGAAGAGTTATTGATTGATGTTTGCCGATAGTGAAATTGGACGTTGGTTTTGCTTCCTTCAGGCATTGAATTGCAGTTCCTGTTAATGCAAACCTTTGAAGCAACGCCGAGGAGCTCCCTACTGGTTTCCTGCCTTTCCGCTACAGTCGATGCTTTGACAGGTGAGGAAATCCCGCCTAACGTAGATGAAAAACCGAGGCGCCCTTTCAAGTGTTGTCGATGTCGTTCTTTCAACGAATAGGTTTGTGGTAGACAGCGGTGAATGCCAGTGTTTGCTTGATGAGACAACACTAATCCTGTGACTCTCCTCTCCAACCTTTTCAAGGACCTACAAATGAAATCTTCACTTGTATCATTGACCATACAGAAACTAGATTTCCCAACCGGTTTAGTCTTGATCAAACAGACCTTCAAAATATTGACTGACTTGACTGGGCTGAATATGTGTATTCAGCAAGGTCGCCGGTTCGTACTACTGTCGTCGCGGTGCTCGTGGTTCTAAACTGTTTAATAAGCACGAAGCCTTACCCGCGTTCGCCGGAAAGGGTGATTGTGATGTGACGTGAAGAGCGATGAAGTGGCATTTGAGGGTGCCGAGGTTCCTTCGTGATTGACGGGTTGTTGCGACAGGTGCAGTTGATGAAGCACGTTTCTCCTGGAATAGCTGTTGGATACTCTTGGTCGTTACTGGGTAGCAGATGATTATTACCGTGGGTAAATTTAGATGACTTTTTACACAGCTCTAATTCTTGTCATTTGCGTTGCTCCACGTCGTTGTTTTTCACCGATATTGCGAACGCGTTCAGAATACTCGTTTGATGAGGGTATTTGATAAGTGATAGGTTTCAGGTGACTATTCTGGGGAAATTCGAATTGTCGGCGGGGAACTTTAGCTTTGTTCGGTCGTGGATGACATTAGTGACTCTACATTAGTTATTGATTTTCTCCCCTCCCGAAATTAACTTCCGTGACTGCACGTTAGGTTTCGCACACGCATACTCCAGTCTTTGACAGGACTTTGTTTCTGGTAACTAGTCACCATCGCGTGCAAACCTTTGTCCGAGAAGGAAAACATTTAAAATATCGAAAAAGTCCGAATAAGCAAATTGAATATTCTGGAATAGTTCTGAGTATTGAATATCAAGGTTTTGTCTTTTTGTAGTGAACTTACCCAAGTACAATGGCGCACATCCACGAAGTCGACCGGCAGCATCTCTCCGCTCTTTACGACGCGCATGTCCGTCGCCACAGCAGCACTTCATCCAGCCGGTCGGGTGCCTCATCGCGCGACTCATCAGAGACGCGTGACTCGGCCTATCACACCCTACGCAAGCAGTCTTCGCCGGCTTACCTCTCCGCCGGCCATCCCACGGGACACAGCGCCTTCAGCACCCCGTCGCCCCGCACACCTCACCATAACCGATCCCAGTCAGTCCGCTACCCAGGTAAACTCGCGCAGTGATCATATTGTGGCTGAACCCACTCGGGTGAAAACCGCGTAGTGATCGAAGTCTGGTCCGTACTAACCGACGAATTTTTTTCAGGTGAGAAACGCAAGCATGTGCCTTCGAGCACTCATCTTACACTCGACCTGGAGTCCATTCGTCCTCGTGCGACGTCCACAGGTTCGAGTACCGGCGACAAGGACCCCACCGTCTACAAGCTACGGACGTTCGACGTGACGTCGCGAGGGGTGGTCAAGAACCGAGGGGACCTGTACAGACCCAAGAGCATCTCGTCCAACAACACGCCCATTGGTAGCATCCCGACTGAAGCTTTGAGGAACGAGCGCATGTCGGTGTCCAGTGCGTACTCTACCGGCGCGGAGACGAGTCTGAGTGGGGAGGGCAGTCAGCAGGGCAACTCGCGGTACAAGGTCCTGATGTCGGGGACCACCGGTGTGGGCAAGACAGCCTTGACCAACCAGTTCCTCACGTCGGAGTACCTCAACGCCTACGACTCGCTTTCGACAGGTATGAGAAGCTAAAAAGTGTAGACAGGAGCAATCGTAACCAGATTGGCCGGTTTTGCCCATTATAAATTTCACGAGTTTGACCCATTAGTTCCCAAAAGTTACGAGTCTAGTGAAGGAGATGTTCGAAAAGACCAAAGATGAAGTTTTCCTCAGGTGGTTTTTGTCAGAAAATTGCCGCTGTAACAGCAAAGTGTAGGAATGCCCCGTGATTGAGTCTGACGTGAAAGGACCAGTCATTGGCCGGCAAACGAGGAGATAATTTTAGCCGTAATGGTTATTGGCCGTTTGTGGCACAAATGTCGCGTTACAGTATATTGGTGGCATCTCTCGCGTATCGAGAGTAATTTCTTCCACCCTGGCAGAGGAAAATTTGCAAGAAGAAAAAAAGAGATAGCAAGTGTCATCTTCGGTTGGACGGATGAATGCTGATCATGACACCCTGTAATTTATCATTGGCTAGTCAAGCAGTGAAAGGCGAGGATGTAAAGTGTTGCAGGCGTGACGTCAAGCCTCTTTTCTATTTTCCGGCTAGTTCTCGTTGATGATAGAGGGGATTATGTGAGAAAAATGTGGAAGCGGGCAGGACGTGTAATATGTCAGTGGGCAAAGTGAGTAAATTATCAAGACACGGCGGCGTTATGTACAGCGCGGAATAGTATATTATTGGCTCATTTAGTGACGTCAATGCGGTAGTGGCGAGAAGTCAACAGAAGCACGTTTTATGTACCGCGTGTGTGAGGGTAACTGGGTACATATACATTACGTGAAGTGGTAGTGTGGTCAGAGATGAACGTGAACTAGTTCACCCTTTGGATCTACCACTGGGAAAAAAGATTGCAAAGTTACACAAAGGATCAGCCGAGTGCGGGACCTGCACAAGCAGGAAGAACAGGACAGACGGAAAGTTGCAACGTCCGTTGGGAGTAACTGGGTAAAGATTATGATGGATTGTGCAAGTGCGAAATAGTAATGGCCGCTTGATATGGTTACGCACGTTATGTCATTCGCCGTCTTGAACGCTTCTTACGAGCCTTGTTCTTCGTGAGAGATTGTTAGTGCAGGAAGGGGAAAGGTTGAGAGTGCGAAGAAGAGCCAACGAACTCGCCATTGACGTCAGGACAAAATAGTGAGCGGTGTAGAGATACATGAAAGATAGTGTTCACACGCTGAGAAAGACAAACAAAACAACGCGCAAAAATAATACTGAAAGGTAAAAGTCAAATCCGACGAAAATCGGAACTGCACATGACTGTTGTCACAAGTGGCGCACATTTTCACTGTTGATAGCTGCTTGTGTGCGCCACGTAGGAAAACGATCATGGCCAAGTCGTTTGCCGACGTCCCAAATGGAAATTAACGTCACAGTAACATTCTCCAGTCGATCAACGAATCGAATTCTTTTGTGAGTTGTGTTTCGCTTTGCTGATGTCCGTTCCTCTTTGCAGACGAGGATGCGATGGAGAAGTCGGTGTCAGTTCTGCTGGACGGACAGGAATCCGAGCTGGATTTCATGGATCCCGAAAACTCCTCCTCAGTTTACGTAAGTCGATTTACTTAAGAACCCCGCAAGCCATCATTAAACTAAGAACTATGGTCAACATAGTGTAACGGCAAAGAAGGCAGTATATTGATGAGTGTCAAGATTGGTTGGGCAAAAAAAGCTAATGAGAGAAACAAGATCGCAGTACGATCTAAAGCCATGGATGGTGTTACATGAGCCGCACCAGAACCTTGACAGTGAACAGCACAGTACACAAGCTTTATTCTTATCCGCCTGGAATAGCTCCACCATCTGCCATGGTTCCCGTCTCCACTTCGTTATTTGGATTAATCTATCCAGGTTTCGTAACATGGCACCACGCAAGGCGTTTTATTGAGCTGTTGATACATTGCCGCAGCTGAAACGCAATATACAATATCCCCTCTCTTCTTTGTACTTGATGGAATTTTAATTTTCGTTGGAAGGCCTGTCAATATGAATTGCCTTCATGATCACGGTGGTCTTTCATGATCAAACCGACATAAAAATATTACAGTCAACGTGCCGCGAAACGGGACGTGGGCTAACGATATCAATCGGATCGTTTTTCCGGATGGCGCATACTTCGGCCAATAACAAGGAAGATGTGCGCCAGTTCAGGTGGCGATCTGGTTTAATTTAGTTTGCCTGCATTCCCCTTGGAACCCGGAAGGAGACACGAGTGATGGATTGTTGGAGGAAGGGGTCGTCGCCAAGTGCAAACATAGCGTTTCCGTTTCGGTGGTTTTCACTCAGGGTTTTGATTCGCTTTACGTTATTGACCTATCCGATTCGAACGGCTGGAGAGCACTGGCTATATCTGGAAGGCATGAGCGAGGCACTTTAGGGGTACTTCAGCGCTGGTCACGAGACGATGCGCAAGCTAGTCGCCAGGAAGTCTGCCAGTGGGGTTCATTCGGCGAAAAGGATTGAATCTCTAACAAAGCGAGGCAAACGTGCAGTATGCCTTTCATGCTTTTGTGGGCACTTTAGAAAACTTTCGGACGATCAATAACAGCATTCCTCGCTAACAACCCTCGTAATACGATCTCGTGCCAACCCAGGCCGCAGTGACGTCAATGGACTCTGCTGCGGTGCAGGAAGCCACGCTGTGGGCAGATGTGCTTGTCAATACTTGACACACAAATGCCGCTTAGAGTCATTTGTAAGAGAAGTCTGCAAAGAAATCTATGTCGAGATTGAGAGCCCTTTTCTTGCAGCTCTGATCGATCGTTTTACAGTTTCCAGATTTAGCAGAAACTAATGGGGGTGAAGAATTTGTGACGCTGAGAAAATTAGTCCATTTGCGAAAATTCAATATCCGCATAACCCCACGCAGAAATTAACGCCCCCAAAAATTCCGTTTTCTTAAATTCCAACATTTTCATATTTCTCACGCGAAAGTTCTGTACGGTGAAATTTCACCCGGGAAAAAAGAAAGAGTGCCGACAGTTACCGATGGGACAGTTTACGAGTCGATTTTTCCGCTGACCTTGGGCGAATAATTTTGACCGCAGGGCATGGACCTTGGGACTTGGGGGATGATCACGGGGTATCTTTGATAAATAATACTGACGTGCTGATTTTTCTACTGTAGGATGAGAAATCTTGGGACCCCGCTTCAGTGGACGCTCACGTCATTGTATACAGCGTGGCCGATCGACCGTCCTTCGAAAAGGCCATCGATATCCTCTTCGAGCTGAAGCAGATGGAAGTCACTCGCCACCACGCTATTATCCTGGTTGGCAACAAGACCGACCTCGTACGGGCGCGTGTTGTTTCCAAAGAGGGTAAGATTTTCTGTCAACTGAGAGAAACCCGTGCGTTTTGTTGATCGAGGGACTCTGGCAACCTATTCTGACGTTGACGATTGGTCTTTTGACAGAGGGTATCGCCGTCGCTTCCCAGTACGACTGCAAGTTCACCGAAACCTCGGCTGGTGTCAACCACAATGTCGACGAGCTCTTGGTGGGCATTCTGACGCAGATTCGGCTGAAGGAAAAGGAGACCGCCAGGAGGAACAAGAAGAAGAGACCTTACAAGTATAACAGAGTGAATGGCAGGAAGAACGAAAAGAGGAGCTTGACCAGCGGGTATGAGAAAGCCTTTGGCATGCTTTCACGGCTGCTAGCCAGGAACAGTCTGTCCAAGTCCTGCGGGAACCTCCAAGTTCTCTGAGCAACCCAATCAAGAATCAACCACATCGAAAGTATAGAAAAATGATATTTGACTACTTAACTTCAATATTGTTCCATTATCTTATCTCGGTCTTTTCTTTCTTGGGTTGTATATTGGGAAAGTGTGTGCACAGATCTGCTGATGGGAAGAAGATTCTTGGATGGTTGCCTTACATAATCGGAATTGGTTCCTTTTTTAGCCGGAGAAAAATCTTGCATTGTACAGCGCGTGTTGATAGCTTCGATGTAAATTTATTGTGTAATTGGTAAAAGGAATCCTTGGCGGTATTATTTCTAGGCTATTAATACTTTGAAGCTCTTTCTGGAATCCTTTGCAAACTAGCTGAACTGCCAAAAGTGATGGGTATTGATTAGCTTGACGTGTTGGCTTCCCGGAAGTCGCTAAAGTACAGTAGCATGTCTTGAGCGAAGGATAAGTTACAGTGCATGTAAATCAGCGGATGTTACACAAGAGTGCATTACTCGACATCCATAATTAAGTCGTCATTGGACTAGCGTAATGGTCTCCGTATTCCCAAGCGACTGAATGATCGACATTGTGTGGCAGAAACACCAACAAACGCACATGGCGTCTTGGAGTTTGGCAGTAAGAGAAGAGGAGATCGTCCTACACGCAATAGGGTGCGCCGCCATCATCAAGACAATCCGTCTGGTAAAAATGACATATTTTCGGTGCCTGGATGGACGGCGGAAGTGTCAAGGATGATTAAAGGCTAACAGCCAATTTTGTTTACAAAACAACTGATTAGTCGAGGAGCCAACTTGAGCCTGCCAATGTATTTCGGCTTGTGTTACGTGCGGGATCAAACCAAGTGCGCTGATGCCAAAAAGCATTGCTCGGTACAGAGCTGTCATAAAACAACAACCAATGGATGAACAACCGAAAACCCGGTCTGTTCTCCAGAGCACGATAGCCAAGGAATGGATAAGAGTTAATTTTCTAAAATGACAACATTAAAACTCGGAGAAAGGGAACAACTGGTATGAGTGGGGTCAGAAAAGAGACGAGCTGTACACGGAAGAAGATGGACTTAACGGAGTGTCTTCTTCCCCATCCTTCCACGTTACCACCTGTAAAAGGAGTGATATTGTAGATGTTCAGAGGTTGAAAACACAGCGCCATCTACCGCGAAAATCTTCCGGAAACTGTCGGCGCTGGGTTGCGTTTGGTCGAACTTACAAACTAGGACCACGTACATCTCGCACAGACTTTAGCAAGCTGTTGGTGGCCCTGACGGCATGATCAGTAACAGCTGGAGCTAATTCAGACCCACTGGAGTAACTAGATGCAAGCGAGTTCATAGAGTTGACAGAGTTGCTCGAGTAGACGGCCGACCAGTTCGAATCCGATTTGTAAAGTCCTGACGGTGTGTCTTCTGTATGCGTGATGGCGCTCACGCTTTCAGAGATAATTGCGGATCCATCGTCCACCGCTCCTTTGAGAAAGTGTCCAGCGGGAGTACTGAGGTAGTCCCCGGTGCTTGCATCAGTGTCTATACTGATGTGAGAGCCAGATGTGAGGCTGGCGACCGCAGTCCGTACGGGAACGGTCAGGAAGGCGCTGGATCGCAGAACGACGAACAAGGCCGCGGTGTGCATGGCCAGGATTTCGAAGTGTGGGGTGGATGAAGTGGAGCGGATGCGTGTTAGATGAAGAAGAATAGAGAGGGTGCTGGGTACGAAATGGGATAGAATGGTGTGCATCAAGGTCGCGTGGAAGGAGCCAGTCGTTGAGTACACAAGTTCCGCCCTGCAACACTCGAAAGGGTAACCGTGATCATCCCACAAAGAACGACTTCTTTCAGTATATTATGGTTCGATGAATCTCACATAGCACAGATCAATCCAACGAACATCTTTGACAACGAGGGCATAGCCGAAGAATTCGCCGCATGCTGAACGATGAAATCGTTAATAAGACAACCAATGAAGACCGACTGGACGACAAGCAGGAATTTGAGATAAACGATTCTGAAAGGGCTTCGGCTGACCACCGGGAGATTGAAAAGTGGAATCCAGCATTTAACATACAAATCGTTACTGAGGTAGGCAAAGAGATAGACAAAGAAGGCGATTGCGTCGAGGTTAGAATATGCATTCAATTTTCCATCATCATCCATAAACACCAATCAACCGACAGAGTTCCATAACATACCACGTTTGAGCTATCAAGGGTAGGTGGGCTGCAGCATCACCATGAAAAATCACAATTGGTGCATCGTCGTTTCCCCCAAGTTTAGTCGATTCCACATTTTTTAATTTCCCACTGATTCCCGTGAATGAATTTAAAATTCGAAAAATAATTTTTATGTCTAGTAGGTCGGTGAAGAAGCGTTTCTGGGCGGTTGCTAAGTTTTACAGTACACAAAAAGGATATGACCCAGTACAAATTATGGGCCAAGAGAAAAGGCGGCAAAATGTAGCTTTAACCGTAGAAAAGTGGCGAAAAGTGTATTATGTGAATCGGTAGATAGCATACGAACGTGTTTTCATACCGCCGTTTTGAACGTCGAAATAGCTTGGTCCACAATTTTTACTGGTCCATAAGTTCTCTTCGTGCGTGTACATGCGATCGTTTTCAGTGTACGGATGATGCAACGTACCATACAGGTTGAGTCTAACTGCTTGGATGGATTTTGAAAATCCGTGGTAAATTTGCTTCTGACTCGTTGCAGTCGTGCTTCCACTCGCTGCATAGATCAATTTTAGATCTTCCAAAAATTAATGGTACGCAAGTTGGGGTCGCAACTTTGACTGCTTGAACGTTAACAGTGCGATTCTTGAGAAAACACCGATTTCGCCGGTGAAAACTGACCTTCTTCGCCAAAACGTTTCAGCCGGGCTTGTAAGACTACCGACATACATCAACGAGAGTTTCTTTATGGACAAATTTTCGGGTTAATTTACAAAAACCAATTGACCATCTTTGAATCACTGCTGAAGGAATAAGCAAAATTAGCTTATGAAATATGTCTGACTTTTTGCTTACTCGCGGGTTTAATATTTACATTTTTCACCAGAAAGAGAATCGTCAGGACCATTCTTTGTTGTATGTAGCAGAATGCCGTCTCAGTAAGATTGCATGAGAAGAATATTTTTTGCGGGCTTCATACAGCGACAAAAGAGCCAACTGACCAAATTCTCGTCTTGAAACCGACTATCAGTTTTCGGGAACTTATGAGTTTTGTGGATTTGGTTTTCTCCTGATCCTGCGATCTGGATGATATTTCCAGGAAAGAATTTCAAATGCTTGAGCTTCCGGTGGACAATAGTTGAAGGCAGTGAGGGTGTGGCAGAATTGTTTATAGCAGCACAAAATCCATCCAAGTAATTAGACTCAACCTGTAACAATCAGAAACCTTGTCTGACTAAGCTTCACCTCCCCGTCGGGTGGAATCACAGAACCGTTTGGATTTTTTCTATGGTTTATGCTGGTGTGACGCTTGGCCCTCCTCAAAACCTCAGCGTCCCTGAAAAGCTGATGGTTTCTGGAGGGATGAGCACAGACACATTATTGATTTCAATGGAAAAAAGGCTTGTAGCATGAGGGTCAGCTGTTCTCTACCAGTTGCACCCTGTTTGGAGATCCCCTCGAACCTTGGATCTAGAATCTGTCGAAATACGTTTCGGGTCACGTCCGGGTTCTGTTTGGGGGATATTTGATGGCTTTTTGGTGCAATTCAGGAACTTTCATGTCCCATAAACTTGAGCTCTACAGGGCTAACTGAGGTGCGCTAGAAACCGCAGAGAATGCAATGAAAGCGTCAATGGCAGCCTGCCATATTCCGCTCTGTGCCTACCATGCACTCAGCAGGCCCGAAACAGAAACCAGGCTAGACGGAAGGCAGGCCTCTCTGGCTTTCCCTTTAGTTTCAGTTGATCAGGCATCATATATATGCGCTGTAGCTTCAACACTTGAGATGGTGTGCGGATTAAAGCTAAAGAGAAATCCAGAGAGGCCTGCCTTCCGTATAGCCTGGTTTATACATATAGGTTTCGGCGGCCCAATTTCCGTAACATTATTTTTACCAAATGACCTTTCTCTGACATGAAGTTTGAAAGAATATTCAGGGGCAACGGATGGAGCAATCGTGTTATTTGTCAATGTTCCGGAAATTCGGCCGCCGAAACCCATTATGTATGTCGGGCCTGCTGAGTGCATGGCAGGCGCAGAACGGAATAGAGCGTGTTGCCATTAACGCTGCCACTGCATTCCCTACGGTTTCTATTGCACCTAAGTAAACTCTAAAAACTCAAGTACATATATGGGACATGAAATTAATAACCACCAAACATACTTTGTCTACTCGGAAATCTGCTTGGTATGCAACCTAGCCAGAATTGTCAAGGGGGGGGGATCCTTTTGAATCAAACAGGATCAACAGGATTACTAATTGAGGTGGGTTGCCTCGAGCACGTGTTTTACTTCAGGCTGTCTGAGATGGCCAAAAGCTTCGATATCGGACTGAAAGCCGGCAGAGCTTGCCATGCAGCAGTAAATTGCTGATTCATACGGGTGCCTAGCAAGCTCTTGCGGATAGTTCCATCATACCAAATTGCTCTTATTGCTGGCCGTGCTGGCTCCAGTGTTGAACAAGTACGGGTATCAGTGAGACTTTTAGCTGGCGTACCGGGTAAAGTATACTTCGTACAACTTTCAACTTTTGAATCAAACAGGATTAACAGGATTAGTAATTGAGGTGAGGTACCTCGAGCACGTGTTTTACTTCAGGCTGTCTGAGATGGCCAAAAGCTTCGATAAATAAAAATAGACTCTTGATCCACCTGTCCTGTTTGTTTGTCAGTAGTCTTCTCCAAACTTGCGGCTGAAAGCTTTACGCGATATCTGGACGGAAGATGCGTTTCCCGACAGTAGTTGGGCTCGTTGTGGCGGCGCTATTGGTAGCGCTTTTTGCCAACGCAGCTCCATCTGGCAAAGGTAGGAGCATAATGTTGTACTCT
>BDGG01000003.1:1128929-1158068 GCA_001949185.1 Ramazzottius varieornatus | reverse complement strand
ACTCCGGCTCGAAGTAATCAGCAGATCAAGCGGCAGTTCACGTCTATGGACTGCAGCTTGATCAGCTGTTTGCTTTATGCGTCACGTCGATTTTGGCCTTGCCCCCTCTTAGAGTACCTTATTTGCCTACACTGTACCGTGCAAACGTGCGATTGCGTGATGGCAAACTAAGCATCGATTGTTGCTGCGAGTGAAACTGCAGGCAAATGACTTTGCAATGCACTGCACATGACAGCAATCGCTCGTGCCGAGAGCAGTTTAGCTTGCATAACCTTCAGCTTGGTGTTTTACCGATATTACACCCACGGTTTTATCGGTCGGAAAACCCTTCCATTGTCGAGCGGTGGCAGAACACTTCTCAAATGTCTGCCGCCGGTATTGACCTTGCTCGAAAACTGATTTAATGCTTATGCACTGATCGCAGCTATATATATTATGACCAAGAACTAGAAGAGGATTATCCGGCAAGTCTTTGTCTCGCGATCGTCGTCTGGGATGTGAAGATTGCCGATCAATGCTGTCTAGTAGTCCTCTTTCCAGTCCGAGGCTGCCTCCTCTAGCGAAAGTGGAGTTTCCGGAAACTGGCCATTCGAATGTGTTCTGGAATGGATCAACCACTGACGACCGTCTCCAGGAGGGGTCTCAGAGGACCAGTGGCGAAACTGAAATCTCGCAGACAGCCGAAGAAGAAAAAGATACTGCGAGGTAAAACTTTCGGTTTCGCCACCGACGTATTTTATTTTTCAGCCGTTATTTCGCTGCCTGTATCTGTTGCAGGTCGATCGCCGAGCAAGCTCTTCTGGAGGAGATCCACGTGGCGCAGCGAGCCATTCAGCTATTTTACAACAATGACATCGCCGGCGCAAAACGCACTGTGGAAGACAGGTACACGCACGAAAAGAAAGTTTGGACCAGTAAAACGTTTGGGCCAGACGGGAAAGGCGGAACACTGAGATTCAGCCGTAGAAACTGGTCGATAATTTCATTGGAGTTAATTGCACACATACACGTACACACGTACACGTGTACTTCCGTTCCGCTGCTTCGGAATCGTCTGGCCTAAACTTTTTTTGTGCGTGTACGAGCCGAGCGTGTACTCTCGTTATTCTTCGTGAACTATGTTTGGGTCAGATGCTACGGCATGCTATCTGTAGTTTCTCCCTGATAAGATGTTATTCTTGCAGAGTCCATCACAGCATGTACGCGGCTGTTACCTACGGCACTATCCTGTACCTTCAGGCTTTGATGACTGTCACCGCTGTAAGTGATTTGAAAATTGCACGGACAATCTCGAGGATCCAGATCAGAGCAGTGACTTTTTAAACCACTTTGTGTTACTTTAGGAGGACGCAAGAGCGGCCATCAAAACTCTCAAGAATGCCCAGAACCTCTGCTGGAGCAAACGCCAAGGTCGCTTCAGCCGAGCAAAAAGAAACGAAGGTATGCCAGACAAGACGAAAAGCTTGTGTCTGATATCGGAAAGGAAAATCAAGAGTTTGTTCAGAACAGGTACATGCCGAACTGTGCTACGCGGAATGTGGGCTCATGTTGTCCGCACTCGTTCTCGCCGAAGATGTCGGCCTTACCGCGCTCATTCGAGCGGGATGGAAGTTCAAAAGCTCTCACAGCACATACCAGTGAGTTACCCTCGTCTTTCAAACTGGCTATCTACTACCTGCAGACCAACGAGACCAAAACATGACATGCAGCACTTTGGGGTTGCAGAACATGCCTGGGAATACTGCGTGAGCGTGAATGGAGCAACCCGAAACTGAAAGCTCACTTCGAAAGTGGCGTCCGACTGGGCATCGGGTCTTTCAATCTCATTTTCAGCTGTGTACCTTCGAAACACGCCAAGTACCTGAGCATGGTGGGCTTCAAGGGCGTGGCAAAGGTCGGGCACAGCGAGCTGGAAGCCGGGGTTCGGTCGAACGGCTGCCGAAACATTTCCTGCTTACTGGTAAGTTGCAGACTTTGACCAGTGTCTGAGATGCATCTCTCATTGATGAGTCTATTTCGAAGGTAGCAACGGCTTGGGAAACATACGGAAAGATCATTCTGGGTGAGAAATGCCCTTAGAAATCCTTCTGACTGCGCAAGCGATGTATTTTGTTTGGATTTTAGGGACTGGTCATTGCGATTTGGCCGGGGCAGAAAACAGCCTGAAGGATCTTTTGCATGCCTATCCCAACGGAGCGCCTTTCTTGTTCCTGCAAGGTCGTGTTGCGATGCTGAAAGGACAGTTTCGTGAAGCGCTGGAACATTTTGATAAATCCATGAAGGCGCAGATGGAATGGATACAGTCTCAACATATGTGCCTTTGGGAAAGTATGTGGTAAGTTGCATTTTCGTTGTTGAGCGCACTAAAAATTCCTGGTCATAATCTCCCCCCTGTGGTCCACTCTAGGTGTCATAGCTGCCTCATGGATTATCAAAAAGCGGCGGAAATTGCCTACTACCTCTACAAGGAAAATTCGTGGAGTAAAGCTACATACGCCTATCTCACTGTAAAATCGTTCCCATAATTTCTTCCGAACTTCGTCGTACCACGATTTTCCTCAAATGTAGGCTTCCTTCCTCCTTATGATGGACAAACAGGAAATGCATTATCTGGATACCAAAGTTACCGTGAGAGATCTCATGAAGTATGAATACACGGTTTCCAGTAACTATTTTACCCCATGTTGATCAACACTGCTACGTCACACAGGGAAGCTCTCGCCAAGAAGCAAAAACTGGCTGGTCGGTCTCTGCTCAGCGAGAAGCTTGCGGAGAAGCGATACAAACGATACATCGAACAAGGAAGAGAACTCATCTTTCCCGCCACAGTACGTATCAATACTCAGCTTGCCCAGAACGGCGAGTCGTCACCTGACACCATGACGATGTACAAGCTTCTGAGTGACGTCATGAATGATCCAATCGCTTTCTCCATGCTCGGTTAACTTACCCAGAATCACATCTCGTCTCCGATTCTCCACTAAACTAATCCGCTGTTGGATTTGTAGGAATGTTTTTATCTTTTCGGAGGAATGACTAGCTTCTCCAACCGTCCAGATCTTGTGCTGAGGCTATTGGTGTTGATAGAGGCCAAAGTATTGGAAGTGCGGAACTCCACATCGCGAGACAGTCCATCGGGACTTACTTTTCACACAGACAGCATCTACCAGCTGGACCTGCTACGGGGTATCTGCTTGGGATACCTGGGTCGCTTGGACGAGGCGTTCGGTATTCTGGACGGCATCGTCGAAGCGTAAGAATGGTCCATTCCCGTCGTAGTCGTCATCATGTAAAGAAGGGTATTTCTATCTAGTGAAGACGACATTGCCGAAGACAAGTTTCTCCCACCTCACGCGGCAATTGAGTTGGCCTGCCTGAAACTTCGGACCAAAGACCATACAGCGGCCATGGAGTATTGTACCAAAGCTTTGTAAGTTTAATGTGATGGGCTGAAGGTTGGCTGTGAGCAATGGTCGGTCTTTCGTAGGTCTTTCAAAGATTACTTTATGCAAACCAAACTTGAGCTGAGGATTTTGGCAACCATGGAACTGACTGAGGAACGGCAGCGTCAACTTGAGGCAGAAGAGAAGGATGCGCCGATGGTCAAAGACAGTCCCGATGAGTTCCATACGCCACCCTCAAGTCCAAAAATGTAAAATTTCCAACACATTCAAAACTGTTCAAAAACACGCAGCGTGTGCACTGTAGAACAATGTTGCGTGCTACGCTCTTCTTGCGTAAGATTTCAGTACGTGTACCATGGATTCGATCAGCTCGTAATGAGACCGCAGGTTACCGCTTTTTATGCATGTTACACAAAGCACAGGAGAACTAACGATGTTTTTCAGATTCTGTTTAGACTCTCCACCAGTTGACTTCGATTCTCGATGAGGATGAAGTCATTGATGGACAGAGCATAAAAGCATGATAGCAAATGGAATGATAATTCGGTAATGAAGGCACTGAACTCTAAGAGACACTGGGTGGGCAAGTTCACGGCCGCCGCTTCGCTGATTAAATTTACAGTTGTTCGGTGGTGAGATCGGCTTGCTGGGCATTGTCGCTCTGGTTGTCAGACGAGGTGCTACGACCAAATGCAGTTTGATTTCAGCTGTTGGAGAGCTGGCTTCTCCAGCTACCTCAGTTTTCTCAAAAAACTCAAGTCTATATATATATATGGGACATGGAAGTTCCTGAATTGCCCCCAAAAATCCACTAAATAACCACAAAATAGAACCCCGACATGGCTCAAATCATATTCAGACGAATTCAAGTCTCGAGACGCTCTCGACTTCGTCGCACACAGGAAAGTCTGCCGTTGGATATCCTCATTAAGGAAGCATAAGGGTTTGTCATGGCATGCTGCAATTTTGATGAAGTACCTAGAAGCTAGACGGCAACTATGTTCGGTAAGGCACCTTAATCTCTTGGCCGGAAGTCATTCTTATAACTATACCATAGTTACACACAAGCGTCCTGCTACGACCGGCTATTACGACGCAAGCTGGACTGAAGCAGATTTTCGTCTCCCGCGTGATCATAATCAAGAATTTCAAAATCTTATCGGCAAACTGCATCAAATTACCTCTTATGCAGCGATTCCACTTCATCACGGAGAACCATTACGGACCTCCGTCAGGAGCTCCGTAATGAGTGATTCTACTTTCGGTCATTTCGAGTCGGTTATAATCTTTTATGACTGGAGAAGTGGAATCACTCATTTCGGAGCTCTTGACGGAAGTCCGTGATAGCTTCTCGTAATGACTTCTATATGACTTTACGTAAATTAAGAAGAGTGCGAAATGCACCGCGTACGACATGAGCGATAACGCGACACAACATTCGGTTGATTGAAATATATGTTGGTTTGAACGGAAGACCCGGAAATACAGTGCGGGAGCAACCAGGAAGGACCACAAAAACTCCGAAATTTATTAATTGACGTAATCCCTGTTATATTCCCGTAGACTACTACGGCGGTCCTGTTTTATTTTATATCCGTTCTGCAAACTGAACGAAATAATTTTCTGACACGCAGCTCCGGAAGTGTGCGTACTGCTTGTATGAGTGTACTCTACATGGCATTGTCGTGCGACTACCATGTGCTCTCACATTGCAACACAACACCAACAACGGTGCCTGTTATCCGGGTATATCCGCCGGCAATATTCTTTATTTTTCTACTCCATGTTTTGATGTCGATTTGACTTTCCTCTCATCTGCATTATTGTAGCTACCTCTTCAATTATTGTATTCGTTGTGAATTTATGATAATTAAGTATATATACTCGAATGAGAGGAATATACATGTTGAACTTTCGACAAGAAATTACGAAAGTTATGAGGTACATTCTACTTCCTCGTTCCAGCCAGTAATCAGAAATACGTGATGGGTCCGAAGATTGCTCCTCTCCCGAGAAGACTTTTTCCGTGATGGTTTTTTCCAGTTATGGTAATGGAAAATTTTCGTAGAGCAAAAACGCGCCAGTTACGAGAAGTGGAATCGCTGCATTAGTGATTTTGATGGCGCGGAATTATTCCGTGATGATCGCACAGTTTATTTGTCATAATGAAAATGCGGCCATCATATGCAGCGCCATCTATTAACTGGATGACGTCACGAGCAGTCTGTTGATTAGTTGCATAACTGTACTTTGGCTTGCTGTGAATTTCGGGTTTTGTCTTCTGGTTTTTTACAGGTGCTCCCAACCCGAGAAATGAACGCGGAGAACGGAGAAGAGATTGTGGAAGAAGACGTCAGCGAGGATCAGTCAGCATCTGGCAGTGAGACAACGCCAGGCTCGAAATGTTACCAACTTGTCAAGATGGGTGACTCGCGCGTGGCTGTTTTCAAAGATACCAACTTTAGAGTCAAGCTTGGACACTGGCAGTATTTTACTCGAGGAACGAAACGGTATGGAAATGTAAATGAGAGGCAAGCCTTTTGTACGTTCTGCGATCCTGAACAACAAAAGCCCGTCTGCGGATCACGACCAGGTTTGTGTTAGCAGGTCTGTGTGGTGAGTCATGTACCTGCATACGCGTGAGCCTTAGTGGAAACCGGGTTGGTTGTAGGCAGGTACGTGATGAGTCTAACACGATATGTTCGGAATATCGTTAAAAATTTGCTTCATGTTTTGAGAAGCTCGATCTATTCCACAGGATTGGCTGCCCATCTGGCGAAATGCTGGAAAGCTCCCGAAAGTGTCAGGCTGGAAGCGAGGACCCAAATGGTCGAGTACTACGGTAGAAAGTACTCGAAAACATACCACAAACAAACAGATCGACCTGTCAGAAAGCTACGGAACGGAATCGGTAATTACAATTTCGTGTCTTGCGTAAGCTCAGGTAAGAGGTAACTGAGACGAAGAGATGCAGAAAGTATGCAAGCATATGCAGTAGCTTGATGTTTTTTGCAGAGGATGACAACGCGGGTGCGCCAACGGAGTCCTTTTCTGCTTCGACACTCGAGCTCAGTGCATCCTCTCCGGCTCCTGTTCGGCGGAGCCGCTCAGAGCGAGTACTGGACGTGGTGGAGTATGAGCCTAGTCCTAGTATACCCTCGATACCAGATGACGAAGTTTTAACGGGTCTTCCTGCGTACTCGGAAGAGAGCGACGTGCTCACGCAGCTCCCTGAGTAAGCCAGCCTTCATTCTGCCCGATTGTTTTCCCAGACTAGAAAGGATTGTCCGTTTCAGGCCTTCATCACAGCTGGATCTGGAGAGGTTGAAACTGGAGCAGGAAAAGACGCGGCTGCGGCACGCTTTCAAGATGAAGAAGCTCTCCAACCGCCACGCCTACAAGATGGAAAAACTTGCGGTTGAAAGACTCCGGATCGAAAATGATAACATACTGTTGAAAATGCAGAAAGAGACGTTGAACCAACCAAGGAAAGAGTCCACTGCGGACTTGCAGACTGATTAATTCTTTTGTAGCCTCCGCCTCGAGAGGTTTTTCAAAAGTGTTGGTGAAGATACGTTCCTTCAATTCCTGAAGTTTCGCTCAGCTTACGGTTATTTCTACTGCATAATTAATGCTGTACTGCAGAAACCGGGAAACTACGTTACGTCAAGAAAACAACAGAAACGATCTTTCAGTACAAGAAATCGAAAGGGGCCAAAAGTTTGGACAAGACTTGATTTTGAGTTTTGGACATCGTAAATCAAACTAAGGCCATAAAACAAGGCCAAACACGTCTGTATCCGGCAGCTGAATTGGGCACTCAAGCACAACAATTTAATGAGATTATGAACATGCAGGAACATGTGGTGGCTGAAAAGGTCTAGCGTAACGTAAACAGCAATACAGCCCAATTTATTCACTGTTTACAGACCGAATTACAGTACGGACTTCCCCGGTCGCAAAGTCTGGCCATTCTGTCACGCTTCTCCCACTTCGATCTCCCTTGAAGTACAAGTCAGTCCTCAGAGAACCATGATGCTGTATGGCTAATTCGAACCGGGTCTGGCAGAGCTGCCATGCTTCCCTCACGAAGCGCAGCATGTGGGAAACATGGCATGTTGTAACCAATTTGGACAGGGTTGAGAATTTCACTGTTCGCCTTTGTACATGGTATAGAATCCGTTGTTGGTGGGAGATCGATATGCAGCTGGACTCATAGGGACACTGCGTCCGGGATAGAGCAGGAGGCCTTGTGATTCCGGTGTGGCATACGTATGTGTGGAATCCGTCTGGGATAATCCATCATTATTCGGCGTAGTGATCAATAAGGCAGTGATGCTGACCATTAGAGTGGTCAACAGTGCCTCGGACAAAGAGGCACAAGCCAGCCACAGCTGCTGCCAATGCCGTATTGATCGCAAAAGTGATTGAGGATCGGCCTCGATGAAATTAACGACCAGGAAGTCTCCAAGGAGTAATGTGGTATGGAGCAGCAGGAAGAAGGCAGTGAGTAAGCCGATAATCGTCCCTGTCATGCCATGTTTGCTTTTGACAGACATGCCATTGTGCACTTTGATCCGCGTATTGCGTATCAGACGCGGGAAGATGCAAATGTAGGCCAATCCCAGGATGAGGAAGACTGTGATGAAATATACGTCGATCGAAGCGTGAATGGCTTGGTTGACTATCCGGCTGCTTTCCGACGGGAAGAAATGGCGCGACAGAGGAATGGATAGTCCTGAAAAAACAGATCCAACCAGCCTCAAAACAAAGGCTATCAACGTAGTCTGTTTTTCATTTTCTACATCGATTTTCTTTTGTGACATGCACGAATCTGGCCTTGTCTTAGAGGTGGTACATCGTTTCGGGTTTTCTCAGTTTTACGATATCTTTTCGCGAATGAGGACCGAGCGCGAGCTTACCCAAAAGATAGTTGAAGATGATGCAAAACAGGCATCCGAATTTCGACAGGGCGGAAGTTTTCTGATATTCCGTCTCGCTGCTTCGGACGATGGCTACAAACACCAGGCCAAAAAGGGAGCAAATGGAGGCATGCCGTGTGCACTCCAAAATGGACAATATGGGAGGGATGTGAGGATGGAGATGGGCGACGGTGAGGAGAGATCGTGTGCCACAAAAGAGGAAGGAGAGGAAGAAGACGAGGAAGAGCAGACCACCGCGGTGATTGAGAGCGCGGTGGTGCAGAAGGTAGGCGGCATAGCCCAACGCTAGTGTTGCTGTCAAAATAAACAATCCGCCTGTCACGAAGGGCTCGTGATAATTTAGACTTTGTAACCAGGCTGGATCAACGTTGGCCGAGACATTCGCCATTTTGTGCCAGTTCCGACTGTCTAACTGAAACAAAGCATTGCAATGGCTGCTGATCAGTGTGGACACGACTTGGTTTTTGATCAAAAAGAAGATCCGATCAAGTGCGATAAACGCCGGAAGTGACCAACTAGCGACCGGAAATCCCAGCAAAATCTGAGCGGAGCAGGATGGAGCTGATGTTACGCTGCAAGTTTAGAATCGCGTTGGAAAACACTGTATGGGTGTAGGTCTGAGCACCTGCCTGGTCCAGAATTGAATGTTTGGATCATCCAAGATTAGTAATCCATTAGAATTTCCCCGTGAGGATTCAAGCGTAGAGTTGTTGACCTGTGACAAAAGGGGATAAAAAAGTTGGCGTAGGCCGGTCGTAAAATTGGCAGGTGGAAACCGCTAAATTTCGTAGAAGATAAGAGAGCGGACAGTGGCTTACCAAACATCGATAAACGCTATTCGCAAATAAGCGTTTTTAGGTCGGGATGGGCAGTTAAATATCCAGCATATTTATTCTATGTGGTTCAATAGGCGGCAAAGGGGACAAAGTGTAATATCGTGTAATATTCGCTGCATAGTCACTCCGAAGCTGAAAAGGCAACCACTCTATTGGGCAGTGCTGCTGGCAAGTGTTTCAGTTCCGTCGATATGAAAATGATAGGACAGTCCACGGATCCGACAGAGCCGGAATAGAACAATCTGCCGATATCAAAGTCGGTCAGCAGTGTGACGCTGGTGTGAATATGTGTGGATGGATGCGGCCTATTTGCTCTGACGGACGTTATTCACAGGCATAAAAATCAGTGTGAGCAATGCAGGCGATTTGAATAGAAACCAGGCAGCAGCATTGCCAGCGACTGTTAGAACAGGAATCGGTTTCCATTTGAGTGGTGCATAACTTCATAGCTCGTACTAAACTTCGTACGTCGAAAGGCGACGATATAAGACGGCAGCCGGGGCGTTTATCGCGCTTTATAACACGTGCTATATCCTATCCGTTGCTCATGGGTATAGACGGAGAAAATGTGTGCAGCAGGACTAATCATCGCAATGGATATGGAGATGGGATGGGTGGACTGTCCGTCCGAAATGTGAATGACACATCTGTTGCAGGTAGCTGACTTGACTTTCAAGACAGGCGCTGACTGCGATATGAGCTTGACTTGACGGCATACCGCAACGGATATGGAAATACACCCTCAGTATGCTGACCATGATAAATAACTACATTATCACACAAATAATGCACCCAAGCGTTTAACATCTGCTCGACGATGTCCACGGTCAAGCCATCTTTTGCAGTAGGCAGCTTCCGCATTGGCCCTGATACGTGTCCATACTGGAGCTATATTTGGCGCGCAGACTTTATTAAAATCAGCCTGTGCGCTCCGTTTTATGCACAAGCACGGAGGGATATTTTGGGACAGTAAAAAGAATGGGACAGGCCTTTCCGCTACGGCGGTACGGAAGTTCGTACGTACGCGACCGATTCACAATAACGCACTTTTCGACACTTTTCTGCGGTCGAATTTATATTCTGCCGTCCTTTCCGCCTGTCCCATAATTTCCCATCGCGCATGTACGCTCTGGGCGCTCTGGGTTTGTTGTTGTTGTTAACCACCGGCGGCCTGCACTTCAGCGGCCTGCTGGGCAGCTCGTTGGGCTGGAGTCAGGTAGTCAGCGGGAGGAGTATCGAAGAGGGGAAGGTCGGTGTAGAGGCGGCTGTTGGCGTAGGTCTCGCACTGGGCGGAGTTGGCGCAGTCAACGTTGTACCAGGCGTCGCAAATCAAGGTGACCTGGTTGAAGACGATGGAGTTAACGCACAGGTATGAAGTCATGTTTCCGATGAAGGTGGCATCGGTGGAAGACCTGGCATTGGGCGTCAACGTCGGCGTGGAAGCCGTTGCGACCATTGCACGCAAAGTTGGTTTTGGGGGATTTCGTTGTAGGTGGGTTAGCTGTTGCCATCAACAGAAGCCAAGAGGCTCTGCACCTTCCCCGGCAGTCAGAGCAGGCTTCAGCAAATCCCAGACAAACTGACCTTGGGAGTTGTTATTGTTGCCGGACTGGGCAGCGGCGAAACCGACGAGGGCGAGGACAACGAGGAACTTCATGGCGAGGCTGTGTGGGTCGAGGGGACTGGGAGATTCTGAATGGATGGAAGAAGGCAGAGAACACTGAAGGGAGTGGAGCGACTCTTGTCGTATTAGGCACCGTCGTTTTATACTAAAAATTGACTCCTTCAACTAATGCGATTACGTAACGATTTTTACCGCCAAGCCTCTTGTTCTTACGGAAGCAAATTTTGCCCTTAGACAGTAATCACTAAACTTCCGCAATCACTAAACAATGACTTTTCGCCAGGGAATATGGCAACGTCGGGTGCGGCACTGCAGAAAGTCTCCGGAAGTAAGCCGGCGGATATTCTGCGACACTTTAGTTGCCTGGCGCTTGTCTGAAGTTTTTTAGGTTTGGCATTGATGCCTATTACGACCGTGTTACTGTCCAATACGACCGTGCCATTCCGATTCCTCGTTGCAAAAAAAGTGATTTGATTGCATCAGTAAGGTGATCGAACAATATAAGGCAGATATTGACTTCGGGTTCGTTCGGAAGTAATTTGATGACAACGCACCCACGAACAGCGACCCTCCCGGACCGGTTTTGCAACACAAACTTTCCAGAAGGTTTGGCTGATTGTGCAAGTTTGACTGGATATTCCGGAATCCCTCGCAAAATTTTTTTCACTGCATTTTCTGAAGGCAACTGTTCGACTGTAGCCGACCTGCTTGGTTTTAACTGATCTTGATTTCCAATCATGGACTGTTCAGAACCACAAGTTCTTTGACTTTTCGTTCATTGAAGCAACCATTTCGAACAGCAAAAGCTGATTTCTCAAGGCACAAGGACAAAACAACACAAAGTGCCTTAATCCGAAAGTTAGTGGTTCACTATTCGCAAAAATGGGACCGGAAGGGCCTCTTTTTGGCTACTCAGCATTCTTTGAAATCATCGTCCAGGTCGTCTTCGTCATCGGTCTCGAATCTTCCTGCACGACCACCCTGACTGGCTGCCGGGCTTCTTTTTCCCGTTGGCGAGTCGGACCTTCGGAATATGTGACAGATACCATCATCACTGCCACCTATCAACAGTCTTCCGTCTGTCGAAAAACTGACGGCGCGAATCACAGCTTTGCTGGGCGAACTTGTGCGGTTAACTTTGGTCTTCAAAGACCGCTGTGCTGCCTACAGCCGAAGGCGAATTATTTTACTTCATTTAATTCTAATTTATTTTCCCGTACTTTTTGTTTGGTGGCCAAAGCTTGCAAGTCATGCAGTCTAATCCAGCCCTTGTCATCCCCAAGAGCCAAAACATGCTGTCCCTCGTTCTGCCAAACCGCGAACTTGACAAACCAGTAGTCGTTATTTTGCAGTTTCATCTTATGGCACAACTGCCACTCGGTCCCGATCCCGGGAACGCCGTGTTGAGGCAACGTCGGCATCCATATGAGAACGGTCTTGTCCGAGGCCTTGGAGATCACATAGTGGTTCTTGTCACCACCGAACGCCCATCGAACACAGTCAATCTGGCCATCGTGAATATCTGATACGGAGAAACAAGCTGACGGAACCTACCACAGAACAAAATACCAACGTGAAGCTTGGCGAACAAGTCGCACGAGTATTTACACACCTGCATACATCGTAATCAGGCTAAATGTCCAACTTCTAGTATGCAGGTACTTGCACAGTCTTTCAGGGATCGTGTCTGTGGATATTACCGTAACGGGTTTTGGGTCCGATGTGATTGCGTGTATCCTCACTTTGTCCAGTAAGGCTACATGTTCGGGTTGGAACAGATTCCATATCTTGATGGTCGAGTCGAAAGACCCGGAAACGATGTAGGCCCCGAAGAGATCGACGTCGAGAGAGATGATTTCTGCCCTATGGCCTTGAGCACCACCGAAGACGGCCAGACATGTCAGGTACTTGATGCTCCATAGCCGGATGGTGTGATCCTTGGATCCGGAAAGCAGAAAAGCTGGCTGAGCCTAAAACGGTAGAATAAGGCAAAATTTCAGCACCCGTCGCAAACACAAGTATTCAAAACAGGCCTTCGTCAAGTGAAAGCACATGGCCATAGCATTGCCAAAGCATGAGGACCGCAATAAAGCACTAGAACCACGCAACCCGCACGTGATCCATACTTGTGAAACGATGACAAACCGAAATCGGATCGGAACGGGTATGATTTCCGCATCGAGCTTCACACCTGTCACACAAATCCTTTTTCCAACGAGACACTGATTTCGTAGACTTACTTTGCAATATGCCAGTTCGTTAACAGCTGTAGCATGACCTCGGAGGAAGGCAACCCGTTGAGGTTGGAGTTGCAAGTCGACAAGACGGAT
Organism: Ramazzottius varieornatus; assembly: GCA_001949185.1. Taxonomy (NCBI): domain Eukaryota; kingdom Metazoa; phylum Tardigrada; class Eutardigrada; order Parachela; family Ramazzottiidae; genus Ramazzottius; species Ramazzottius varieornatus. The sequence continues at coordinate 1,144,931 of BDGG01000003.1, read as the reverse complement.
GATTCCAGTGGATCCTGCGAACGCTACGGCAGTCCAGTCGCGTCGGTTGATCGGATCCTTGATCCACTGCAGCGTGTAAATATCTTCTTTGGCTTCAGTCTCTTTCTTCTTCTTGTCTTTGACAGGTTGATCAGGTACAGAGAAGTTCTCAAACTGTTCGAAGCGATCACCATTGTGCGAGACACGGAGGAAAAGGCAGTGTTCGGCAGTGACGACGGCTATGACGTAGGCGAAGTCGCCGAGGAGATCGGCTGGTGGATCAGGGTTAAACTGTAAAGCGTAAATGAAGTAGCTGATGCGATGCTTGGGCTCGTTCTTCCTCAAGGTATTGGTATTGGCGGGTCCCCAGACGTCGTGCTGCGTGACAGAAGTGAAGGTGATGTAGCTTGGTGCTCCTGTGGAGGGAAGAATAGGTATTGCGCGTGTTCATATGGGTAAGGCAGATCGTTCGACAACTCACCTGCAGACGGCTTTGGCCCATCGTCCACATCCAAACTCCTCTTCCCAGGCATCGCGCGCATCCAGTCAAGACTATAAATCCTGGACGACCGACATGGGAGTTTCACGGGAAGCAAGATCTAGGAATATAATGGCGAGAGGCGAAAACAAAAATCTGGTAGGAGGTAGAAAACCGAAAACAGATCTCGATCATTCCAAATTCACAATCAAGAATCAAAGACGTGAGCTACGTGGAGTAACGGTCAGACGTTCCGACTCAATCAAGAGATGAACTTGGAAGGCAATCAACATATGCTGTGCCATGGATCCCGCCTTTTCCCCATTTTCATTCCGGCGCTAGGAATTTGAAACTGAAAGACGGAATCCAATTCTCAATAATTGTCCTGTTTGCGTGTGACAGTTTGTCTAAAACCAGTTGTTGATATTGTTCGATTACGGCGTTTGCCTGACTCGAACATGATTTAGCAGGACCTATCCGTTTAGATCAGAACGCGGTACATTGCCATACAGCACGACTAAGTACTGGGAAGGGATTACCTTTGAACACTCAACAGAATCGATTTCCCACTGCTTAATAAGGCACTGCTGTTTTGAACTTCGCTGGTTTTCGGTTACAGTAACAACGCACACGCTTACGTTCAATGTGATGCTGCAGTTGATTTTCCCTCGAAGAGGATGGTTCGCCGTGTAGAATAGCAGGTCCAGGGGCGAATCAAATTCAAATCTAAAGCTGTCGTCAGATCTTCGATTCGCTTCCCGATCTTAGGCAGTGTTCCTTGTACCGTGGATCCGAAACCACACGTTTCGGCTACCGGCTCGAAACCAGCCATCGTTGCATTTTGCTGTTCCGAATCCCCTTGCTGGGAGTGAGATGCAGGAAGAGACAGGATCAAAGACAGGATGATGCGTCGACCTCGTCATCGGGTTTCCGCACCTCCAGGAATTCTCTCCAGTCGGGATGCAGGCAAACCGACTATCAGAAATCAACCCTTTGATGTTATTTCGTTCTGCCTCGACTTCATCTTATCCCACTGCCTCTGACATGCTGTGCGGTATCTGAACTTTTATTATGAACTGCTGCCTAATCTTCCCGCTGCTTCATCGTGGAACGAGACGCCCGGTGGGTCACGTAACACGCAAACTGTATTATTTGAAGGAACTACCTGAAGAACTACTTGGAGAAGACTGTTCTCCAACTAATAACGGGAGAAAACTGGAGCAGAATTGTCACTGTGTCTACTGTACAACATGAGAGATGGATCCTTCGGGTTTTCCCCGTCTTCCTTCAGGAGTGCGAATACACCGATAGTCGATGCGAAATATGCTCACCTGAAGTTCATTATGGCGTCGTGGCATGTAAAGTGGAGTGTGGAACTGCGAATATCTTATTCTGACACGAACGACTCAAGAATGACTGTCTTGCCGCGCGATTCAAAAGTCCACATTACTTTCACCGCGGGTGGATGCGCGGAGAAACTCCATGCGTGGTGGTAACCTTTTTCCGCCCATCCACCTAGTACGGAAAATTTCTGCATAGAGTTTTTGCTGGACATCTTTTTCAATGTACTGAATACAGCCCGCTCGGGCCAACTTGCTACCACTTGAAACGACGTGGTTCAAAAATTCGGTTTGCGCCTTTTTCATCCATTCTCTCGTATTTCATATATGCACGTACCTGGCAAGAGAAGGCTTTCCGGCTTTAACTGATTTCATGCTTGTTGCAGGCCAGGCTATGGACATCTGATGGGAGAGTATCCAGGAACCCTGGCCGAGTTCGTTCGAGTGCCATTCGCCGACGTCAACTGCCTCCCGCTACCCGACTCCATCTCCGACGAGAAGGCCATCTGTCTCCGCGACAACCTCCCCATCGCTTACCATGCTTTTTGCCAAGTTGGTGACGTGGTAGGTATCTGGGGTCTCTTACCGCTCGCTGGTGTCAGATCCTTGGCGCCAACCGCGTAATCGCCATCTCCGGAACAACCGACCGTCTGGACGTCGATCGCGATTCCTTGGGCATCGAAGTCACCGATTACCACCGGGACAACGATGTGGTGTCCAAGTTGGCTGAAATGGTGCCTGATGGCCTGGACGTGGCTATTGATTGTACCGGAGCGCGCTATGCCAAAAGCCTGAGTCATAAGGTCCAACAGGCTCGGTACATAGAATCGGATACCCCGGAAACGCTGACGGAATGCTCCAAGTCCCTGAAGTACTGCGGTAGAGTGACCATTGTGGGAACGTATGGAGGCACGGCTAATGGGTTTCCCGTTGGACAATTCCACATCAATCATCCGAGCATGGATGCAGGGTTCGCCCCGGTGCAGAAGTTGTGGCAGGACTGCCTGAAGGTCAAGTTTTTGCATCACATGAGGCTGAGCCAGGCGTCCAGAGCTATGGAGATGATGGACAAATCGGAGGTTAACTTCATCAAGTGCATTCTTCGTTTTGACTATAGGGACGAATCAGAGCAACCATACAGCAAGATTTAGAACAAAATTTAGTTACGCTCAACGGCCCCATGTTCTCGCGAAAACAATAGACGTGTTTGGTACACCTCTCTGCTTCTCATCACATCATTACTTGTAAATTTTATAACGTTATACTTTTTGCTGTGGACAGTGAATTCTGCCCTACCGAAAGGTCAAACAAATGGTACTTTTGTATCCACTCGTGTTGTGTTTCAATATCTCGTACCTCGGCGTATATAGCTTATCTTAAAGCAGCACTTTGAAACCAACTGGCGTGCGGTTTGACGACTATCCGAGCTTGCGCGGAAGGCATGTCCTTCAGTTCGCTTGGGAGAAAGTCCCCAGATGACGTGCAGAGAGTGCAATTGCGAAAGCGAACTGATCAGGTGACCAATCGACGGTGAAGCTCAGACTGAGCTTCCCATCACAGCATTTAGTTATGTTGTTGGTCACTTCGTGATACAATTCAATGGGGCTTATCAATCTCACGCCTTTTTGTTCGTTTTCTTTGACCATCCCTCGACCAGACTGATGAGTCCACTTTACTGAAACCTTTAGCCTTACGTCTAAAGATGGCTAGAGAACCAACCCCTCTCTTTATCCCACTAGGATTCGTACGTTGTCTGCGAATACTCGGACTATTCATACACAGTTTTGGTTCCGCCGAGCCGAAGTGTCTCACCAGAAGGTTGCTAGTTCTGTGGACCCATGTCCTCTTCGTTACCGGCCTGTTCTTGATGTATCTAGATTTCGAGCTGTTTCGAAAAACCTTCGCCGGTTTCATTGACCAGCTCGATTTTTTCATCTTGATCGCTTGGTTGTTTCGCTTCCTCCTCTTCATGCAGATCCTCGTCAGTTTTGGCTCTTTGTCCAAAAGTTAGTTCAAATCTGTATGCTATTGTAACCAGACTTCAGCATCGACTGTTGGCTGATGCATTCCGATCTATCCAAGGAATTCGAAGATGGGGCGGCACCTGGATTTTTGTCGTAGTTCTGGTGAACGGTTCCGTCTGTGCGTACGGTGCGGTCATCTACCGCGACCATTTCATATCAGTATTCCCACAGGTACCTGCCGCTTTGGTGTTGTGGACACCGACTAACTTCTTTCCGGGTTTCATGGTTCAAACCTTCGTGATTAGCGCCTTGACGTACCCCCTATTCGTGATGTGGAGTATACTTGCGATACTGCTTCCAATGGTTCTTTTTGTGCTACTTACCTACGCCTTTATGATGTGTTCCGGCAGTTGACTGTGTCAGCAAAAAGTCTTTTAGAAAACATCCAGGCGTATCCTAATCAAACGCACGAAGAGCAGTAGGATCGCGATATCGTTACGGTGCTGCGCGACCGAGTAGACTGTGCGCCCAATTACAGGAAATTGTGGAATCTATCAATCAAGTATTCGGACGGTTGAATATCGCATGGTCTCTTTTGGATGTCGCGACATGTCTTTCCATTTTGACTTTGATCCAGAAACCATTTGTGCAAGGCGCGAACCCTCGGCTGCTGCTGACTATAAGATTTGTGGAAAAGCCCTCTCATCCATCACTCATCACGTTGACGATCACTTTGCTGATTCATGCTGCAGATCGAGTACTTCTGTGCCAGAGACTGACAAACAGTTGTCACGATCTGGCTCAGGTTCTTCAGCGGGCTATACTAGTAGCGGACGAAACAAAAGAAGCTCATTTTCAGTTGCAAGATTTCGTGGACCAGATTGAAAGTGATCCAGCGATCATCTCTCCGCATGGGTTCTTCACGGTCAACTACGAATACGGGGAATCGGTAAGATCGTCCGAATGTCAAGAGACCGAGACGAAACCCTGGACACTCACGCTGATACGATGTGCTTTGATTTTTCAGCTTCTTGCAATCATGGATCAGATTAGGGGACAGAAAACAGATATGCGCAGTCTACTCAGCGCAGATCGAGCGCAGGTTCCTTCCGACGATTTCTTTCGCCTGGCTTCTCGTACTTCGTGCTGGCATTTCTTTCTTCATGATGAAGCTTCCTCCTGCAAATACACCACTCTAGATTTTGAACGTGTTTATCAAAATATCTTCTAGCCGTCTTCTCCATAGGGGATGCCATCCAACTTCAGCCAAATGTTGCCGATACTGCTCGAAGTCCCCGTCGTGCTGTTCTTTTCCAACCATCTTTCCAAGCCGGATACTTTTCAGGAACTTCTTCTGGATTCCTTCGAGCTGCTTCTGGTGTCCTTTCCTTCTTGAGTGCCACGATAACGACGCGTAATCCACTACTAACTGAACGACACTCTTGAACAACAACTGCTTCACCGAAATAAGATGCCGAGAAAAGAATATGTTGATCGCGTACAGCCGTCTTCTACTCTTACACCCTGAGTGCGCGCCAACTTGCTACCACCTATCATACCAAGTTTTTCTCGGCTCAATTGTTGTTCGGCTTTGAGATCAAATTTCCTTGATCCAACATCCTGCTTGCTACATTCCTACAAATTACTGGTCAAAAATCTATTTACAAAAAGTCGGAATCAAAATTAAACTAGGGGAGGCGTGAAGTGAAAATCACAACAACTTTCGCAAAATTTTGAGCCCTTTTCGGAAATTACTCTCTAGTTCTCTGTCGTCCCGCAGTTCTACTGCTAGAAATAATTAGAAATAACACTCACTTACAGGAAAATAGGTGGAGAACATCAATCTGATGTTTTGGAAAAGATCTAGAAATTTTTTCACCAGAGGACGTTTCCCGGCGAAATGTAAAAGTTCAACGGTTTTAGTTCTGCTGTAGAGTTGTTCGGAACCTTCCTGCTCTTTTTCCATTTTTCCGATCACCAACGTGGGTATGAGTTTGTTTACGTCAATTTAAGGATGAAAACTCGCACCCGGAATTTTTACAGACAGCGCTTTACCCGCTGCGGTGTGTCTTCTCCACCGGAAGTCATACTGCTCAAATTTGCCATCACAATAAGAAGTATCATGACTCAGTCGAAGTAGCTTTAAAAGTTGCACGGAAGGTGTGAAAGCATGAATGCTAGGGTAGTACTCCGAATTTTTCTTCGCCGAAACGCTAGGTGGTAGCAAGTTGGCGCACTCAGGGTGCACTTGTCACCTTGTCGCACTGCCACCAAAGTGGCTATATTGATAACGTCACACGCTACTAAGGCAGATAACCTCAGTTGCTGTAAAAATCCGCTGCGTCCGCGCAGTAGGAGATAAATGACATAATTCGGGCATATCGATTTTCGCACCATAGCTCGAGCAACGGAAAACGTTTGAACATTATGGTCAATGCTAAATTAATCTCTCATCATACGCCTGTAGATACAACATTAGGCTTTTTAACATTAGACAGACCTCCCAGGCCGAATTCCTGTCATCCACAACGCTTTGTCGTTCTCAAACGTATTTAAAACTCGAGAAGAGGGATCAGCCTACCTCAGGAAACAAGAAGCCGTTCATTACGCGCAGCAGAAGCTGGGAAAAATATGCCCGAATTATGTCGTTTACCTCGTACGTACAGGACCCGTCCGCCAGCTTTCTCAGATGGCGGAAGGTGAAATCGTGAGGAAAGCCGACAGCAGTCAGTCGACTTATCGCCAACGCTACCACCGATCAATTGGCCACTGTTCTGGATAGGAGATACACGACATGGAAGTTCAAAATAGTTCTCCGCGACGAGTAGTTAGCATAAGAAGCGCCCAGAGCTTATGACAATGGCTCTCTAGGGAGAAGGTAAGGCTTCGGTCTGGATTGTAGCGTGTGCAGACACAGTGTCTGACAGAGCGCGAGATACGCGGCGAACGAGGAAGAAAGCCGACGAAGTTCCAAAGACTGTAGGGTAACAATTTCTTCTGTTCTGTCGGGTGCGGAACTTGCGAAACGTTCAGGCCTGTGGCCTCAAAGTCAATAAAGAAGGACGGTCGCGCATACCGGAGAAAAGAGAGTTTTGAAATTCTCACGAGTTTTCAACGAGTGAGTATTGATATCCAACGTGGGAACGCAGTACTCGTTTTGGTAACTTTGTCTTTTTCTCGTGGCCTGAAGAAGTATTTTATGTTTTGAACGTGAATAACGAGATAGACCAGTATTTTTTGTACTCCTTTGTCAGGAGCGGATATTTCGATTGGATAGCCACTTTGGCAGCATGATGTATTTTTTTTAAAACCAACACCCATGACATGATAAAGACTTTGCACATTTAAAAATTACAGTAGAAAATTGCGCTGATCAAAGCCAAATCTCACCCTTATGTGGACTCGCAGAGCTCATTGAGTGTGTCGTCTTATCCCTGAACGATTCACACAATCAGGGGTGGATGAAGGGACCGAAGTTGTGGAGTGGCCGAGATTGAGACTGGGACCCCACATGGAGGTCTTTCGGCGGTGAAAACCATGGACGAGAGGATCGCTGATTTAGTTATTCATTAGCCACAAGACTACCAATGTGGGGTCCCAGTCTCAATCTCGGTCACTCCACAACTTCGGTCCCTTCGTCCACCCCTGCACACAAGAATACATCCATTCGTGTCTGACTGCAGCCGAGACTGGAACGACATGACCGTCTATCGGAGCTCGGTTCAAGACTAAAGCGGGAGATTCAGCTGTATTTGCGGTACGACGAAAAAGTAGCTAGCGGAATGTCCAAATTACGTATGACACTCCTCTTGCTCGGTAGATGACACGAAAGAGGTGGAACAGCGTTCGTAAGGGAGAACCAAATTTGCGAACGATTAGATTCGTGCCTTCTCATCAACCCTCGATCCAGGCCGTCACTCCCTTCGTGGTGCGGACCACGTACTACCACCCTCGCGGCGCACCTACCCCGTTTCGCGCGTTCACCCAACTTGGGCTCGGGCACCAGATATTACGCATTAGACCAACTCTTCAGCCTGGAGCCTCAATGTCATGACCTCACCGCTACAGCTAAAACCCGCAGTTGTGATGTCATTTTACAGCCCGTATTTCATTCTTATTAATGCATTTGGATTGTTCAACAGCTTTATTCCTTGTGACTGACGCACTTTGAAATTAAAGTGTAAAGTTCGCGTGTATTAGCTCATCGATAAACTTGACCGAATGTTTGTCTATCGTCGATACAATTGTTTACTTCAAGAATAACGTAACGATAGTGCTAACCGGTGCAGCGAAGTCTATGAGCCAATTCCAACGGAACATAGAACCGAAATCGTATTTTGGAAACTTCTATTAAAGAAGTAGTTGTCGAGGATCGCCTGAACGTTCAAGTCATTTCTACCTTCAATCGAGGCTCTTTAATCCAGTTCCTGCTTGACGGCAAAATGGAAAAGGCAGGTACGTTGTACATCTGATGCCTAACTTTACCTCTCAGTCTAGGCTTTAAATTCGGATCTTCGTACTGCATCTTGACAGATCCAGCGACCTTGAACGTAAGCGACCTGCCACCAGGTTATCCAGGCCAGCCTAACACCCAGCCAGCGTTCGGTGGTCCACCACCTCCTAGCTTTGTTCACCAAGGATCAACAGGGATAGGGTATCCATCCGGACCCGTTATACTGACCACCATAGGCGGTTTCCCGTTGCCTAACTGTACCCCGGATCCTTGTCAGATTCAGTAAGGCTGTGGAACGTAGTCATGGATGTATTTCACTGTTGGTTAACTACCAAGATATTTTGTAGGTGTCCGTCGTGTAACAATAACGTTTTGACCCAGACCGAATACGAGGCTGGTGCCATGACGTGGTTGTGGGCGGGTGGCCTTTGTCTGCTTGGATGTTGGCTGGGTTGCTGTCTGGTTCCGTTCTGGTAAGTTTAGACTCTCGTTCTGTATCTCATGTGAGTATTGCATGTTGGCTGAAGTAGCTCAGAGACAACACGGTCTGACGTTTCATGGGTTTACAGCATCAATGAGACACAGGATGTGATTCACAAGTGCCCCAATTGCAACAGCGTCGTCGGGCGTTATCGCCGTCTGCATTAAGTCTCCGACCTTCGATAGCTGTTGAAAAATCGAAGGCAGAATGCAGCACAATTGACGCCCTTCCAGAGAACGGTTATTTGAAATTCCATGCTGTTTTTTCCTGCTGAGCGGTACATACTTTCTGAAAGTCGGATCCCTTTCAAACAATTACATTCTGCCCTCTTGGCAAATACTTCTGATTTTCCTGCTCCATTGAACGAGCTTGCATACATACTTTACAGTAAACAGTTCATTAGCAGCTTTGACCACGCATGCAAAAATATAAGCTATTAAATGTCGTCCCAGCATGTCATTGACGTGTTCTGTTGTTGCTTTTTTTCTTGCCCTACCTCAAGATATGCTGGTGTGCTGAGTAACGCACGATCATTGCAGTTACAGTGTACGACAAAATTAACCCTTAAAATAGGCGCAACACCCTAGCGGAGCTTACTCACGACTCAGCCAATGAAAATTAGGTCTTGCTGTATGCGAAAATTTCATTGGCTGGAACCATCTGGCTCCATACACCCATTTTTGGTAGTTTATTTTGTCGTACACTGTAGAACGTACGCGTCATACGTTTGTCAAAGGTTTGACGGCTGCTTTACATCTACAGAGTACAAGGCCACAAGGTTCGACAATTCAGTCAGCGCAGCCACGAACACGTGTTATTGCCTAACGATTCCCCATATCTCTGCAACTTTTTGCCGTCTGCTTAACATTTTTCTCAAGACGCCCATCATTTAGTGAACTTGTTGATTTCAAAAATATCTGTTGGCTGTACTGTAAACATGGTATGTTAACTTCGTTTTAAAAATTCAAATATGGTGCTAACGTCGTTCCTTGGTTTCAACTCTGTTACATAATTAGTTTTCTTCGCAGAAGTCCCTGTGTATAGCAGTTGTTTGTATGTTACTGCTGACCACCATGACGTCAGCAGCCCCGGCAGCAAAAGCTCTGCACCGCGATAAGCGACAGTACAACAACGGATTGTATGGCTATTACCACGTCAACGGCAAAGTTGTCTCGTAAGTCGTCGCACAAGGCGGACAGTTCATCTTTCAGTGAGCTGCAAATAAACAGCCGACTGTATTTTCCACCGAATCGCAGTTAGAAGCTGCTTGTTATACGGTATTCACCTAAACCTTATGCTGTGTTGAAACGTAGGTATCGTCGAGATCGGGGTGGAAACGGAAATTACCCCAACGGCGGTCGCTCAGACGGCTCTTACGGAACCGCACCGCTTCGTAATGGTTAAAGACATCCAGTGGATCGGAGATGCAATACTTATTCTCTAACGCATGATATGAAGCTTAGGAAACACGAGGAATTGCCTCAGCGTTTGCGGTAGAAATGCAGCGGGCGGATAAACTACCACTTTAAAGTTCCTATTCGAAGCTCAGGCGCTCCTCTTTATTGTACAGCGTATGATTACTGGTTCCCGTGTCGAAAATTTCGCTGTACGGATATCTTATCCTTCGGTAACACTTTTATTTTATTTTTCGAAGATGAGAGGTGACCATTTTTTCCTGCAACTTAACCATTCGTGAGCAACAAAACTCATTGCGCATCTCCGATAACCCCCGATGGTCTTTGTGTGATGTTGTACGTGGTAGGGTTTCCCGGAGGAAATTATGCTGACTGCCTATATCGCCGAAGATTTAGCGGTTTCCGCGTTCCACGCAAGACCCCAGCGTTATCCGCAATCGTAACATAAAGAAGCCCGAGAAAGGTAACGGTGTGGACAGTGACAGGCAAGCCAGGTCCCTTCAACCTGCAGAAGCTTGGACAGGAACCACTTGTTTGGTCCGTCGAAGAACCACTTACGCAGCGGCAGTTTTGAGTGCCACATAAGCGCACTTTTTCCAGTTTTTGCGGCGCGGTATTTCTTATTGTCTTGTGCTATTGATATGCATATGAGTTTTTGAGCAATAAAAAACAAAGCGGATGTTTGACATGACAGGGAACAAAAAATGTCAGCTAAAGGCAAAACCCAGAACATTCTCAACATCAGCATGTGGCCAGGCTGTTTGATCTGGCCGATATCGGTCTTTCTTCGCCGAACCTCGACAAAGATATCATCACCGTTCGATGAAGTACTTGCGGCCACAAAACTGAACTATTTACAGTATATTGACGTCACACTCGGCATTGTCTCTTTTTGACAAACAATGCCAGTGGCGAAACACGCTCACAAGAAGTCCTCACAGCAGTTGTGGCAGTCTAGCCATTTTTTTCTGTGAAGTTAGATTTGCTTTCGTCATAATGCATTTCCTCAAATGCGTTCTGGTGATACTCTGCGTAAACTCACCTGCTCTAATACATACCGATGGTACGAATGTCCTGCGTGAGATATTCCGAGATGATTTTAACTTAGCAAAACGAGAACCCTCACCATTTCGATGGAATACCATCGAAAGATTACGCACGGCTGAGACGAGATACAACGCCGAAGTTGACGGCGTCTGTGTTGCAGATGGATCCCTCAAGCTATCCGTCAGCAGCAACCGGACAACATACATTTTGGCTGAAACCAGTGGCAAGTTTCGCTTCCGTTTCGGTGAAGTGGAAGCGCGCTTACGAGCTCCACATGGGAAAGGCCTCGTCTCCAAGCTCATCCTGGTCAGAGACAGCTGTAGCCTTCTGTCTTGCACGGACAGCATCGAAGATACCTACCCGCGAATGTATATCGTCGAGCTGTCCGGCGTATCTCCGTTCACCGAAGCCAGCGTTCGCTCGGACTTCTACATCAACATTGACAACAGATCAGTCCGAGGCGATGTGAACCAAGCAGTAAATATCACAGGCCAGAACCTCTTCAACGATTTCCACGATTACCGCATGGTATGGACGAACGACAGTTTAACATGGTTCATCGACGGAGTGAAGATATTTGAGACGACAGATGGAAAAGCCATCGCGCAAGATTTCATGCGTCTGGAGCTGTCGATGTACATAGCCACAGGGCGCGGTGGTGGATGGCCCGATGAACATACGCATTTTCCGGCCGTGTTCGAAATCGATTACGTCGTCGTCCGGCAAGAGAACCCGTACACGGAACCCGATCTACTACTCTCCGCAGATTTCACCAAAACTATCTCTGCGGAATTCCTTGGAGACCACTTTATCTACGGTACCGTCGATAATAGCAAGACATTCACACAGTTGTCATCTGATACGGTGAGAACAGTCAACAATTCCTTGCGGCTATCATGCCTGGGCGATGCGGGCCAGAAGACCCAGTATCGCGTGACACTGCAGAGCGTCGGCCGCTTTGATTACCTCTATGGGGAACTTTCGTTCCGAGCGCGCTTTCCTTCGGCTCAAGAAAATTCACCTTACGCCGTGGTCGGAATACAAAACTATCTGTGTGGGCCCGGAAAGCGCGATGGTCGTCCCCGTGACTGCGCTGCCGAGGTCTCGCTCAATCAGGAGCCAGGTCGACCACTGGACAATCACGTCCAGCTGTTTTACAGCAACCCGCTTTCACCTGATGATGTTCAACCGTCCAAGGAACCCTTGGCACAAAGCGTCGATTTGTCGAGAGCGTTTCACACGTACAACTTATCATGGACGCCTTCGAAATTGACATGGTTCTTGGACGACAAGGAAGTGTTGACTGTGACGGATGTCAAGAAGATTCCCAATGTGCGAATGTTTATTTACTTTACGTTGTTTTGCGACTCGACCAATGATGACAACGAGTCGCTGGAGACCAGTCAGCTCATGATCGAATCCGTTAGTGTTCGACAGCTGGTGGATTTCGGTGAAATTGAGCAAATCCATGCTTATTACGGCTGGTCGGGGTGGAAGTACGGAGTAGTGTTTGGTCTTCTGGGAATCACGCTGCTGCTGGTGATTGCTTTGTGTTTCATGATCATGAAGAAGCGTCGAGAAAAAGAACGGCTAGGGTGGAAGAGCAGGGACAACTTGTCGCTGCGACGCTCACTGACAGCGGAGAACGCCTATTTAACTCGGGTTATACCGATACCATCGAGTGCGGATATTTACCGTATTCCGCCTGAAAATCTTTCGCGAAGTAAGTTTGACATAATGCTAAACAGGAGCTGGTCAAACAAACTCGACAAGTGCGTTCTTCAAAGTGGCGCACTCTTGAAGCTAATAAAACGAGCATGGTGCGCCACTTGCGACAAACGATTATGGTGAGTGTGTTTGCCTTGGTCCCAAATGGGTCCCGAACCTGTTCGGTACAGCATCATCAAATATTAATGGAAATGGTTTTTATAGGTGATACGATTTTGGGACGAGGAGAGCATGGCATCGTGTTCAAAGGGACCGCCACCGGACTATACGGAAAAAGCGGTCCCACCGTGGTGGCAATCAAAACGTTACTCTCTACTGAAGAGGACTCCAGTGCAGATAAGGCCTTCTTCAAAGAGCTGGATGTCCTGGCAAAATGCGGGCACCATCTGAACATTGTAAACCTGCTCGGAGTAGTCACCATCGGCAGACCTTCTCTGCTTTTGGAATACTGTCAATACGGCTCGCTTCTTGGGTACCTCCGCGAACACCGTCCGCCCTTTTACTTCAACCACGTCGATTCGGAAGGAAACCTCCTTTTATTCGATAAAGCAAAGTACGAGACGCAGAGTAACAACCAGTACGGAAAACTGAAAGCTAACACCTACGACCAAGCGTTACTTTCGACGAGAGACCTTATTAACTTTGCGTACCAAATAGCACGTGGCATGGAATACTTGGCTTCACGACCAATTGTGCACCGAGACCTCGCTGCGCGGAATATCCTGGTTGACAAAGGGAAGATTGTTAAAATCTCCGATTTCGGCATGGCCCGGCACGAAGGGGAGTACCTGCTGCAAGACGGGAGTATTCCGCTACCAATACGCTGGATGTCGCCCACGGCAATTCTCAACAAGACGTTCAACCAAAGCACCGATGTGTGGTCGTATGGGGTGGTGTTGTGGGAGATGTTTGCGCTGGGTGAACTCCCGTATGGAGACCGAAAGATTGGTGGGGATATAGAGAAATTCGTTCAGGAAGTAATTGAAGGAGCGCACTTGCAAAAACCTGACTTCTGTCCCGACGATCTGTAAGTCCTGGTTTTGTTTCAGCCCTGGTTGAAATAATATAATCGAGAGGTTGTTGTCAGGTATCAGCTGATGAAGGACTGCTGGTCGCTATCACCGGACGCGCCCTCGCCGACATTCAAAGGCCTGAAAGATAGACTGGATACCTTGATAACGAGTGATGTGGCAGAGTATTATACCAATCTGGATGCACCATACGAGCAGTATAATAAGGATCATCAGTACAAGCAGCAAGCCATGGACGAGCAATCTGATTCAGCGTTGCAGAAACCTGGGGATCAGGAAAGCTTAGATTTCGAAATGACATAATCATGGCGTAAGCCGGTAGTGGCATGATACTGTACTTCCTGAGTCACTTTTCTCACAAGGATCTTTCTGACTCTGTTCTCGCATCGCTAGGACCAATGTCGTTGTACGCTTTTGTCTTTTGGTGTGATGACTATCTTCCACCTGATATCTTGGATTTGTAGCTATCGACCATTTTTGAACTCCGACAACACTAGTTTTTCGCACATATCGTTTACGTGATCCCGTAACGAATGTTGAAGCGGTATCCGTACAGCGTTAGAAAAATAAAGATTGGTACACTACTTCTTGTCCTCTAGGTCAGCGGTGGACGGATGATTTTCTCAGCCTAATATCGAGATTTTCTAACCTGTCACGTATGACCTGGCATGAACAATTATAACGGCCAATTTTGTCATCAGTGCGCAGATTCTATTAATACCCTGATGAACAGGAGACCCAGTGTTCGAAGGACATTCGGAATGGTATTTTTCATATGAAGAATATTGATCGACTGATTGCCGTTCCTGAGTTAGGCTGTACTCGGTGATGTTGCGCCGTTCCGTGTTTTCAGTAATTCGCTGAGAAAATCATCCGTCCACCGTAGTGTAAGATAGGGGTTCGCTCTTGTTCCGGAGCGGTCAGTGTTGTTCAGATTACTGTAATTCGTGGTTGAAAATGGCCAAAATTTGACGGTTTTGGAATTCCGATATAACAATCCAAATTGCAAATTCTGGGTTGGTCATTTCGATTTTAATCGGATTTGAATTTGAATTCCAAGAACGAGAAGATATTTCAATGTAAAATTGAAATCCGAAATATTGGTAATTTGAATGATAACTGACACCAAAGAGGCACGCGAAATGCAGGTGGATATATCACTTTCTCGCCTTGTGAAGCACCGTCAGTGCTTGATTGAGTGACTAACGGTGCGCTGGTGCACGTGCACAGCAAAATCAGAATGCGTACGAAGTGCTTTGCGAAGCTGCGATTCGTCCTTGTATGACGCACACGTGACAAGCACCCGGCGGACCTGGCTAGGGTTCTGTTTCTCCAGTGAGGTTCAAGTTTACGCCTATTCGACGCACCGTGGCTCCTTCATGGAGCGAGACCTATGAATGACGTAAACTTTAAACACAGGTAAAACCTGATGACGCAAGGTACCGTAAATTCCAGATTGCGTTTTGGCCTTTATTTGGGAACTTTCTGCGCCGCATACTCACAAAACGCAACAGAAACTTTTTTTGTGGAAGAACGCAGACAAGAAAGCCCCCGGGAAAAAACCGACCTAGATGTGTTCTGCATTCGGGCATCACAATGAACTCATCGATATGACTTTGTACAGATGGAAGGTGTTAATAAGAATTAAGTGTAGAACTGAAATATTAGTTCGATCAATCTTCAGGTAAAAAAGAACCGATGTCGGCAACATCAAAAGACTCCGTGTCATCCAAGGACGTATTGAGGTTGGTGGAACGCTATCGCAAACTGTGCAGATCCGCAAATTTTTTTGAACGATACTGCTCAGATTGCACATCCGCAATAAATTTTGTCGAAAGTTCGGAAAACTGCAGACCTGCAATATTTTTTCGCTGGATTCATTGAAATTATAGAAGGCTCGACGAAGCTAAAATTAGCCGTTTTGGCCGTTCTTAGCCGTGGCTGAATCTATTGTGCGTTCGAATGATTTATTGATGCCAAAACTATTTTAGCCGACTCAACATCAATAAATCAATCGAACGCACAATACATTTTAGGCGTGGCTAGAAGTATTTTGGCTGCTTTAGCCGCGGCTAAGATATTTTTA
>BDGG01000003.1:1098983-1128601 GCA_001949185.1 Ramazzottius varieornatus | reverse complement strand
AAATTGATGGGGGCAATTTCCGTTATATTCAAATGATATTTATTCGTGGTGTTGAACCGATAATTTGACGAGGAAGTCGTATGCGGACTTGTTCGGAATAAGTATAGGGTTGCGATGCCCTAAACTTTGGTCCATAGTTTTTCAAAGCCGTTCAAAACAGCCCGTAATCATCCCACACGAACACGTAGTCTGCGAGTATTTCCGACTTGCGAGTACGGGAACCATACAAATTACAAAGCAAGTGCATAGCGCAGTTCGTGGAGTTACTGTACTTCGCGCATGAGCGTAATGTAAATTCAGCTCTGTCACCCCTTCGGAGTCACCCACCTTCGCCTCCTGTAATCCAAAAAAATTTCAGAAATTGCGGACCTGCAATTTCTGGAAAACACCTTCTCCGGAATTGCAGATCTGCAATTTTCTCAAAGCCTGTCTCAAAAAATTGCAGATCCGCAATTTTTAAAACCGAAAAGTTCCGCAATTGCAGAGTTGCTGCCCCCCCCCCTCTCCAGTACGTGCTTGATGTTATCTGCTAGTTCTTCGTTGGTCGACAACTCGACATAACGCACTGGCCGCTTTGTAAGTCGTTCAGATGAACGTCAGAGCCGGTCGAGGGTGCGGGAGTCTGAGTGGTCTCATCGGAACCACCTCCCTTGTACCATTGAACGATAGTTTTGAGTTGCGTGACGTGGGCCAACAGATTTTTAGCATTTGGAGAAAGTCAAAATGCGAAAATTGAGAAAATGAATTTTCGCTGCCTGTCTACGTCATCGTACTTCCGCTCCACTTTAAAATTTACGTCATCGACGGATCATATTTTAGTCATACTAGCTGTCTTTAGTAATATTAGCTGTCGGAGAAAAAATTTGTATAGCCGTCGCTGTTCCCGACTAACGTTCAAAGTTCTAAGTGAGGAGTAGTATTGACAGAGTACTGATGATTATCCGGCAAATTCGATAGCTGCGTGTACTGTTGCTGATCTGATATCTTTGTGTCAAGATGCTGACTTCAGCGCTAGCGGACATCGGCGATCTACGGCATGAAGTTCAGGATTCAAACTTCAACGCGGACGAGTATCTGGAGTCCTTCATCCAGCGCAACATGGGTTTGACTCGTGGGAACGGAAGCGGGGATGGAGCCCAGCTGATGAATTTAGCTGACTCGAAACGGAACGGAAATCTGAACGACGCCTCCAAAGGCCGTGCTTGTTTCGACCCTGAACGTCTCCTCCAAAGTTTCAACGATCTTTTCGACTCTTTGGTCATGATGAACAAGAAGTTTGGGGACAAGTTCGCTCAAGCGGAAGCAGCGCTTGTGAAGACTGAGAAACAGACAGTGAAGAATCTGACGGAGCGACTGGAGCAAACTGAGCAGAATATGATACAGGTGAAATATTGTAGTATAGTGCCCATGACGTCAGGTATGAAGGTAATCCTGTGTAACTTTTCGCTTTACCCGTGACGTCACAGGCTGCTCCATCTGGGTGCTTGCAAATGTGTCCTCGTCGGAAGGCGAACATTATTGTGCTTGTTACAGGTTGAGAATTTCGAGAAGGACGTCAGCGACTTAGCTCGGAGGATCTACACGTTAAGTGACAGCATAAATGCGGTGAGCGAACCTCAAGAAAGGCTGAAAGAAGCTCGGAAGATTCTGACGCACTTCATGGAACTAAACCAAGATTCCGTTCAAGAATTCACCTTCCCTGAACTGACGAAGCCGCGGAAAACCATTGAAGATTTCCAGCAGGCAGCAAGTACTATTCTCCGCCTCTACCGAATCGCAAAAGACATGGGCACAGCTGAAGACAAAATATACAGTAAAGCCCGCGATCGCATCTTCGAGCTGTACAGCCAGCTACAAAACGACCTCATCAACCTCTTCATCAACGCTCATCGGGAACGTCCCATTGACCTTACCACCATGAAACGAGCTGCTCTCGTTCTACAGAACTTCCCAGCAGGACAGTCGCAGTGTGTGGCGAACTTTATTCAGAGAAGCGCAGACACGATAAACATTCAGACGTTTTCCGGTCCGTCATATTCGTACCAGTCAAGCACTATTGACATTTTCCAATCAATCGACCACTTGTGTGATGTGACCTGGAAGTTGATCGAAGACATCTTCCCTTCACCTGATGCCATCATGGAGAAGTTTCTTCTCTACGTTATTCAAGAGAAACTACAGGTATACGTCAAGCAGAAACTGGAAGGGAAAGGACAGCAAGAAGGAAGGGAAAGCTACCTGAGGGACTTGTACGAGTTGAGCAAGAAAGCGAAGGCGTTGGAGAGTAAACTGATGGAGAAGTACAAGCAGTTCCGTTTCGACAAAGCCATGCGAGCTGTGTTTGAGCCATACATCTCTTCCTATGTTCAGACTGAATGTAATTTCTTGAGAGGACGTTGTGGGGGAATGGTGCAGCAGTATTACGACGCGATCTTCTCCGAATGGAACTTGGTCAAGCCTCTTGGTCCCATTCAAGTCCTTTCGGAGAAGAAGGATTTCTTTAACGTCATGGCGGCCAAGACTATTCCTTCTACTATAAGTGACTTCCTGAAGGTTAGTTTTCGCTTTCGAAAATTTTTGGAGGATGTTTCTCGGAGGGAATGGATTTTCGAACGGTAAAATTTCGGCTGTTAGAGTTTACCCGGAAGTGCATGTATGTGCTCGTCGCATATGCGTGCCTGCTGCGTGTTGTGTGGCGCGCTTCAGGTTGAACGAAGCTTCTTTTGTAACGATTCAATTGAATTTTTCTCTTTCGTGTTACAGGAAAATCCAGCAATATCAGTGGAGAACAAGATTCTCAGTGAGTCCCTGGCGCTGAATATCCTGCACGAGCTTCGTCAGTCTGCTTCGCGCGCTTCCGCCTTGGCGCCTGAGGATCAGCAGGCCGGATGCCTCTTCCATCTTGGCCAGGTTGTCATCACACAAGTCCTGCTCATCCATGTCGACTATGGACTGGAGATTGGCATCAATATTCTTCCACCTTTGGAGCCAAAGTCCGAGCCGAGCACACAGTTCTTCGGTCTGATTCACCAAAGTACCGTCATGCACAATTTGACGGTGCGCCAACTGGAAGAATCACTCAAAGGTAGAAGCGTCAGACACCTGCATGCAGCCGATAGGTTATGAAGCATAGCTTCTCTGAATGCATGTACTTGACGATTCGTCGGACACGCTTCTACCGCTGTACTAACCGACATGTTTTTATTTCAGGTCTATCTCGGTACACTTTGCAACAGCAGAAGTTTCGTGAGCAGATACGGGAAGCGCGCGAACGTCTCGAGCGAAAATGCAGTATCGGAATGGAACATTGCTTGAACTCGGCCATGAACTGGATCCACGTTCTTCTGCAGCAGCAAAGGAAGACGGAATATGCCGAGACCCGACACAGTTTCGCCACGACGAACACCGCCAGAAAGATCGCCCAGTACTTCACGAAAATAGTCAGGCAGATCGAGGTTTCGGTAGACGGAGCGAACCGGCAGAATGTTTTTTTGGAAATGGGCTTCCAGTTCCATCGAGAAATCTTCGACCGCCTCCAAGAGCTTCCTTACACTTCTGACGGTGTTATGATTTTGATTTGTGATGTGAATGAGTATCGCGAATGTGTCAGATCGATGAAAGTGTACAGCGTCGTGGAAATATTCGATCAGTTGTTGTCCCTGTGTAATCTTTTAGTGGCCCAGCCGGAGAATCTGTTGGAAATGTGCGGTAAGGTTTTTGCCATGGTGAAACAGAAGGAACCTATTACGGCCTTCCTGCGACTGCGAAGCGACTTCCGAACCGCGTCGGAGTTTGTACGGTCTTACTTGTGATTGTGAACTCACTTTCTCGGTGATACTTTTTGTTTTCTTGTTATAACTGCTTCCAAGAATAAACCCCAGAAACCTATAACCGGTGTCATGCATGGTATACGTCAATTCCGCTATAACTATGAAGGTCCACTCTGAGTTTGGAGTTCGGACACAGGTCGGGAGGCGCTGAGCATCCGGATTTCTGGCAGTCAGAGCGAATAATCAACTTGACTGTGTTTGATTGTTGATTGAACTTTCGGTTCGTGGTCCAACACATCAATCAAACCAAACCAAAGTAGTTCGCGATGACGTCATCGCTCAGCTGTTCGCGCTTTTGTTTGTGTTCAATCAATCAACGACGAAAAATCGTCGTGAACATTTCTTCCAGCTTCGTTATAAGCCTTTATTTCCTCCCCTGCAACAGTGCAGCCTGCATGAATTTTTGCTTTCCCAGCAGGACGTCACAGCTAAGATAGGTAATAAGTCTTCACCTTGCCTTTTAGGATGAGTGTGGGACAAGTGCTGAGAAGAAGTCTATTGGGAAGTTCAAGCTGGAATATCGCCGCCTTCGGGAACGAGAGAGGCGCGCCAGGTGTTAAAACGTTCCTTCCTTGCCCTCTGCGAAATTATGCCACTCAGAAAATTCCGGAACCTGAGCCGAAAGTAGGAGACGACGTCACGGTGGAGTTACTTACGGAAGCACGTCAGGGCATCGGTATTTTATCCCTGAATCGTCCTTCAGCCCGGAACGCTCTGAGCAAGAATCTCGTTCATCTCTTCACGCAATTCATTGAGGCCCAAGCAAAGAATGCCGACCTGCGCGTGCTGGTTATTCGTAGTACAGTCGCGGGAGTGTTCTGCGCAGGTGCTGACCTGAAAGAACGAGCGAAGATGACCGATGCAGAAGTGGATCCATTCGTGGCGACGCTGAGGAGAATGACGGCTGACTTGGTTAAATTCCCTGTGCCGACCATCGCAGCTTTGGACGGCGCTGCTCTCGGTGGAGGCTTAGAGATGGCCCTGGCTTGCGATATCCGCATAGCTAGCTCCTCTGCCAAGATGGGACTGGTAGAAACAACGCTTGGGATCATTCCCGGTATGAAGTTCTGAACTTTGAAGCACCGGAGAGATCAGCGGTGGAATATCCGGTCAATCAACTTGTAAACCGCAATTCCAATCAACGCATGATGTATGCTACAAGGGGGGGGGGTTGTTGTAAACGTGGCGTATATGTCGTCAGGAAGTATACCGAGGTTTCCTGTTGGCTTCCTGACGCCATCCACGTGGTTTGCGCCGTTCAGACTTGACGCTGTTTACACAGCTTGTTTTTGTACCCTTCGGTTTTACCAGGTTTTATTTCTGACCTAATGAGAAGACGTGTTCACAATGGGTTTCTCTTTCTTGATCGTACAGGTGCTGGCGGGACACAGTACCTTCCACGTTTGATCGGCGTATCGAACGCGAAAGAGCTGATTTTCACCGGAACAGCATTCGATGGTCATCAAGCAAAGGACCTAGGTGTAGTGAACGAGGTCGTAGAGCAGAACGCCAACGGCGATGCTGCCTTTCAGCGGTCGCTAGCTCTGGCTGACCGGATAAACAGTAATGGACCGGTAGCAGTCCGTATGGCAAAGATGGCCATAAACCATGGCATCGAAAGGAGCCTGGAGGAAGGCCTCCTCATGGAACAAAAGTTCTACGCTCAAATTACCCCAACGCAGGATCGGCGTGAGGGGCTTCTGGCCTTCAAAGAAAAACGAAAACCGAAATTCATTGGAAAATAAGAGTGTCGAGTTTCCAGTTTAACCCAGTTTCGATATTTCAGTCTTTTATCTCGAGCTGTTTTGACTGAACTTTTATAGAGACTTAATTGTCCATTACTCACTTGCTCACCATAGAATATATTTTCCAGTGCTGATGAAGTTTCTTCACACTGACAAACTGTCATAGTCCGCCTGTGTTACAGCTTTGATCGCAGACCTGCGCCTTGAACAATTAATATGAGTATTGAGGTCGCGGTTGAATGCACACGTTCGTTGGCGATCAGTAAATTATGGACTGATATCACTGTCGATAATGTCGATAGTGCCAAACACTGTTCGAAAGAAACAGATGGTCATGCGCCACTTTTCCGCTCGCTTACACAAAAGCTTACGGAAGACATCATATAGTGAAGAAAGATTTGCGCGTTCGCTCTCCCACCTGAACTTGGTTCGTCGACCACGCGAAAGAATTTTTACTCGACCTTCGTTCGACGAAGAAGTCCGCGCTAGGCATCACATTCTCGATCGACTAACTCCGAATTCTAATGTTTCAAGTTCGCGTATATATACTTGTTTACGAACCGTTACATTACAGTGTTGGACGTTTTTTCTCTCCTTGGTTTTTCCTGCTTGGTCCAACAATTAGTTGAAAACTCCTTCTGGAATATCTCCTTGGTACCATGCAGTCAGTTGTGGTAGCGCTAGCACTTTGTGCTGGTGCTGTGTACGCCGGAAATGGCTACAATAAGGGATATTACGGCAGTGGCCGTGCATACGGCGGTGGCGGTTATGGTGGAGGACATGGCGGTGGTGGCGGAAGCATCTTTGATGCCTACAACTGGTTAACGCCTGGAACCCTGGCTGCTTACAATTGGCTGACGCCTGGCGTCCTCAACGCCTACAACTGGTTCGGGGGAGATCCCAACAACAACGTTTTTGTCAACGAACTGAATAATCCTAATGCTGGTTTCATTGGTGGAATTGGCGGCTTTGGCGGAGGCGGCTTCGGCGGAGACATCTTTGGAGGAGGTGGATTCGGCGGAATCGGTGGAGGTTTTGGAGGGATCGGTGGAGGAGGCTTTGGAGGTATCGGTGGTGGTGGTTTTGGCGGCGGTATTGGTGGCGGTAACTCGTACGGAGGTGGCAGTTCTTATGGTTCCAACGGTGGCTCTTCGTACGGAAGCGGTTCGTCATCAGGCTATGGACATCGGCGAAGGCGATAAACCCTTTTCGTTACGATTTGTAGTATTACCTGCTCACAGAGATCTGAAATTGTCTGAGTGAAAATAATTTATGTGCGTTCTGAGAGTTTCCTGACCGAGAGTCATGCCATAATAAAACCAAATGCACGTGTTACTGTCGGTGGGAACACTAGGTCGATTTCCTTCTCCTCTATTGGATGTAAGTACTATGTAATTAATTAACTAGTGGTTCTGACCACTGGGAAGGCCGAGCAGAAGCAAAGAAGCACAAGGTTTGCGAGTAAAACTTTGTTACTCGGATCACGTTGCGCATTTGTTTTCAGTACAGAGGCTACAATATCTGAAAGCTCGAACAATCTCATCGTCCATTGAAATCTCGACAGACTTACAAGGGCCTCGCTTCGCTCGGCCTGATTATGATAAGCAGAATACCGTATACAACAGCATCGAGCAAATAAAGAAGTGAGAAATGAAACAAATACGCATCCAACAAGTAAAAAAGCGGAATACAGTCAAAGTTGCTCGAAATCTGGTATCTGATTCTCCGATTTCAAAATAAATAAATCATGCGAAGTTAACGATACTGCGCGCCATACCGACACAGCCGGTCTACATGTGAGATGATCACTTGGTCACACCAGTTAAACTACGGTTTAATGTACGTGTTATCTAATTTCGACCTGAGCTTGTCGTGCAGTGTGGTGAAAGTAAAGCAGCTTCAAAGTTCAAAGCGAAATCGAGGAACCAGGTACCAGATTTCGAGCGACCGGATTGTAGTGGAGAAACAGGTAATGCAGATCTTGCTTGGCGCAGAGTTATGTACGTTTCGCCAAGCATCTACATGTTAGCACAGTTTTGGCTGGTACGATTCGCTGTTCTGGTCTCAATGGATCGGATTCTGTTCTTCTAGTAGCTGATCGGATAGCTGTTCCGAGCCGTGTACGCGCTCGTGTTCTTCGTTGAACTTCTCATATAGAGCGTCCAGACTTGTATAGTACTCTGAAATTTCTTGTGAGATCAAGCTGTCCAGTCTATTCTTCAACTCTTCAAAAGTCGGGCAGGGCGTGTCTGGACCGAGTACCCAGCAGTCTCTCATCAAATCGTGCCTGTAATCATAAAGCAACTTGTTTCGAACACGAACATAGAAAGCTGAATTTGTGCTCAGAAAGACCGTAAGTTGTCTTACATATCATTCGGAGAAAGCTCGGGCTTGGGCAGTCGTAACCCGTCAATGATTTCCTGCAGAAACGCCTCCGTATTCCCGCCAATCTTTCGATCCCCGTAGGGCAGTTCTCCCAGGGTGAACAGCTCCCACAGTAATACTCCATAGGACCAGACGTCAGTGCTCTGGTTAAACGTCTTGTTCAATACAGCAGTCGGTGACATCCAGCGGATCGGCAAGGCAATGCTGCCATCTTGCAGCACGTACTCACCCTCTTGGCGCGCCATACCAAAATCGGAGATCTTGACGATCTTCCCCTTGTCAACTAGAACGTTCCTCGCTGCCAAGTCCCGGTGGACTATCGGTCGTGAGGCCAGGTACTCCATACCACGTGCCAATTGGTAGGCAAAATTGATCAAGTCTTTCGTGGACAGCAAAGCGTGATCGCTGGTGTCGTTGCGGAGTTTCTGGTGCAGTCGATTGCCTTCTTTCTCGTACTTCTCCTTATCGAGAGGCAACAACTGGCCTTCGGAACTGACATGACTGAAGAAGAAGGGTGGTCGGTGTTCACGGAGGTAACTTAGAAGTGATCCATATTGGCAATATTCGATGAGGAGAGATGGTCTGCCCGTGGTGACGACCCCAAGTAAGTTCACAATGTTCAGATGGTGACCACATCTTGCAAGGACGTCCAATTCTTTCTTGAACGACGCATCCGCACTGGTGTTGTCTTCGGTGGAGAAGAGAGTCTTGACTGCCACGACTGTTGGCCCAACTTTACCGTATAGTCCAGTCGCGATACCTTTGAAGACGATACCGTGCTCTCCCTTCCCCAACACAATGTCACCTATAGGCATTTTGGGCATGTTACAAACGATTTGAAGTGTTTTTAGATTTTCGCTATCGAGTCAAACTTGCTTCTGGTAAGGTTTTCAGGGGGAATCACGTAAATTCCGGCACTGAGCGGGACAGATATAGTCCGGTGTAGATAGTCGTTTTCCATTCTCATCTTCAGCGAGTTGTTCTTGAACGACAATCGATCTCGGCTTCGCCAGCCAAGCCGCTCCTTTGCGCGCCATTTTTTTAGAAAAACTGCACCTGCGATACTCAAGCAGAACAACACACCACCTAATATTCCGAAAAGCACCCCATATTTCCATCCTTCCCAGACGGATGTTTTTACGACCTCTTCCGTTTCAGCCAAATTACTCAATTTTCGAACGCTGATCGACTCGATCCATAACTGATGGAACACGTTCGAAGAGTTTCCGTCTCTCTCCACCCCTGGATTGCAAAACAAGGTAAAGTACATGTACATCCTGATTTTCGGGATCTTCTTGACATCCGCCACGATAAAAACAGCCTGATCGTCCACGAACCACCTTAGACTCGTTGGTGTCCATATTAACTTGTAGTTATGCCCGGAAGCTGACAGATCCAGCTGTTCAGTGAGCTGAGCTGTGTAACGTTGCGTCACTTCAGCTGTGAGAGGGGTAGTGTAAGAGACCTGGGCGTGGTTGTCCATTGGACTTCCCGGTTCTTGATCAAGAGCCACTTCCGGCGTATCATCATGCCGTTCACAGTTATCAGCGCCGCACAGATAGTTTTGGAGGCCGATTATTGCATATGCAGATCCATCTTGAACAGAAGGAAAGCGAGCCCGAAACTGTAGATCACCATACAGAAAGTCAAAGTGGCCGACGCTCTGAATCGTCACACGGTATTTTTCATATTGCCGCGAGTTATCAAAGCAGGATAGCTGGAGGGAACCGTTAGCTATTTTCACTGAATCAGCCGGTAGTGGTATGAAGCTGCTATTGACAATACCGTAAATAAAACTGCTTTGAAGAAATTCCGGGGTGACGTTTTTAGAGAAGTCAGCGGAAAATAACAAGTCAGGCTCGGCGTAAGGATTCTCTTGGCGAACAACAATGTAATCAATCTCGAATATCGCCGGAAACACTGTTTTTTCATCCGGTTGCCCACCTCCGCGTTTTGTGTTGACATACAGCGAGATCTCAATCCGCATTGGCGCATGAGCAATAGCGTCCTTGTTGGTCGTTTCGAAAACCTTTTGTCCGTCAATAAACCATGTCAAACTGTCCTTCTTCCAAACCATACGGTACAGATGAAAATCAGAGTAGAAATTCTGACCGGATATCGTTGGGTTCTGGACGACGTTACCCGCTATCGACTGGTTGCCGAATTTCAGATAGTAGTCCGACCGAAGACTTGATTGGTTGAAAGGACTGATACCGGAGAGCTCCGTCATGTACATCCGTGGATAGTTATCGTCGATGCTGTCGCTACAGCGGAGCAGACTGCAACGGTCGGGAACGAGGATAAACTTTGAGATTAAACCTTTTCCATGTGGCGCACGTAACCGAGATTCCACTTCGCCATAACGGAAGCGAAACTTTCCGGTGGTGACCGCCATAACATACTTCGTACTACTGTTGACGGCAGAGAGCTTAAGAAAACCATCTCGAACGAAGATATCCTCGACATCACCATTGTACCTCTTGTCGTCGCTCAGGAAGTCTGCGATGGTATTCCAGCGATAGGTAGAAGGTTTCCGGTTGGAAGAGTCGAAATCGTCCCGAAAAATTTCACGTGCAGCCTGGGAAGTAACAATGACAAATCTCGAAGTTAATGATACGTGTAGAATCAGAAGACTTATTGGTTCAAACATTGTAGAGGAGTAATCGTGACCACATGATCACAGATTCTTCACATCGGCAATACTAGAGAGCGTATGATTGTTTACGGTCCGACTTAGTACGCAATATAGCAAATGCCGGCAGCGTGTGTCGACTTCCATATTATTGTACAGCAAGAACAGCAGGCCGGTGCGCCGCCGCGCTGGTGTACAATTTTGAGTACGTGCTCACCTCAACCTTGCGCCTCACGATGTCCAGAGCAATTCCAATTCAGAAGTGCTGCTCCGCGCACAAAGCGACACCTCCACCGGAACCTTTCGATAATCAGAGTCACCTGACAGTTACGATGAAGGCTCAAGTTGTGGACATTCATCGTGCTCGTCGTGTACCCCGAAGCTTATTACTTGTTGCAGGGGCTATTTTGTTTGTAAGCTTGGCTGCGCCTGTTTTGAGATGCGGCATTGGGTCATCCGAAATCTGCCGGCCGAACGGACTACAAGACCTGGTAAACTTTATGAATGGAAGTGCAGACGATGAGAGGGTGGATTAATACCGGGAAAACGACATTGGTCAGCGACAATTCTTCCGAAAACTGTACGATGGCAAGCATGGATGGGTAGCCGAGCTGAATGCCACCTGGGTCAAAAAAATCTACCATTTACAATGGAACTCAAAGTGTTGAGCGTAAGGTACTCCCACCTGTCCACCCCAGTCTGCCCCGGTGGATCATGACCACGACAGCTATTTCTCCACGATCTAAATCTGCAAAATTGAAGACACACCGATCTTAAAGTGTTGTCGATTGCGGGCTTCGATCAGACATTACATTACGGAACTTCAGGACTGGCGTTATCTACAGATGAACTTAACTACCAGAACCTAATATCGGTTCGGGTTATCCGGATTATTTTCGCTACAATTACAAGGTAAACGAAACGTAGTGGTCACAGCAGATTTTGCGCAACGTAGTGGTCACAGCAGATTTTGCGCAACGTAGTGGTCACAGCAGATTTTGCGCAACGTATCGGTCATACTTTGCGGTATGCGATGGCAGCACGTGAAGCATAGGCTTTTGTACCGCAAACAGACCGCAGTCCGGGGTACGGTATTGATGAACTGCGGTATAATTTCCCAGTTTCATTTCGCGCATGGTCGAGCTTACTTGTACTCTATTACGCACTACGGCACTACGATTACTTGTCCAACCAAAACTTCATACCATTTAACCAACACGGGATTTTCAGAGGTGAAATTATTAGGAAATCCCCTACGTATGATACAGCTCAATAGAAATTTTTTCCACAGTCAAAAAGACCTGATCAGTTTAAGACGGATTCCGCTGCGATGATATCCGAAATAAAAGAAAAGTTCGGAGGGTCTTTACTGCTTGAAGCTTGCTTGAACCTCTTCGACGAAAAACTGATCATCGATGCAGGCTCTGCAGCCTTCCGCTTGCTAACTCTGCTTGCTTTGGCATCTCTTGCGGAGAGTTTTGCGGAAGCCTTCGCCACTGCCTTCGCAGCCTTGACCGCGGCCTTTTCCACTGCTTTGGCCGTTCTTTCCGCTGCTTTTGCAGCTTTCTCTGCTTCCTTTTCTGCTGCCTTCGCAGCCCTGGTAGCCGCCTTTTCCGCTGCTTTCGAAGCGACTTTTTCCCCTGCTTGTCTTCCTGCTTTCTCTGCTGCGTTCGTCGCCTTCAGTGCTGTTTTCCTTCCTAGATTCTCAGCTTGAATCATTTCTGCCGTTTTCACGATTTCGTCTGACGTCACCATAGCTCCAGATGTTAGATTGAGCATGGTGTTCTTTTGCTTTCGCTTCTTCTTCGGGGCGTCATCCATCAACGACTTCGCCAGTGCACCCGCAAGCACCTTACCGGAAGTAGTGCCTTTTTGAACATTCTAAACACAGTCCCTTACTTCTTCATGATGAATATCGGACGTGATGCCGTATCGTCTGCGCAGAAGCTCGAGCAGTTCTTCGTGATCTTGGCCTGGCTCAATTTGGCGGATTCCGCTTGCATTTACAGTGGGGTCGTTGAAAAGTTTGACGGTGCCTCCAATGGTCTCCGGACTGAAGGGAAACAGGCCACAACGTGCAAAGCCAGACTGCAGTGTTGGTTCTACGTTGAACGCGAATCTTTCGGGGCAACCTTCTGTTTTGAACCACAACATAACGAGGTGAGAAAGGAAGTTATTTTTTGTGACCTGGCGGAAATTAACATTATCAAGCAAAAGCCAGAACTCGTACAAACAAGTCATTTGGTAATATAGGGATTCCCTACGCACCATTCCGCCTTTCGCACGACGATCTTGAAGATAATCGGCCCACTTTTTCTTTATTGGACCAGAGATGAGACATCGAATGGCTGCAGACGACATGTTTGGCCAGCTGGGAAACAGAACACCTCCACTCGTGTCCCCGTCTCCTCGAAGAATTCGCGACAGTATCGGACGAGCAGCAGGTTATTTATGTGGCTGAAGTGACCGTCCACAAATATCACATTCTGCAAGCACAAAGACCAAATAACTAACGAACCGCTCATTTTGATCATGTGAAGTGCGACGCCACAAATATGGCAGCTTAACCATCGTGTCGAATATGACGTCATATGCAACAGTATGAGAGCTTACCTTCATGGACTTCATTGCCGGAAACACAACCTTTTTGATGTAATTTGCGAAGATCAACTGGTCCATGTAACCAGAATCATTTACCGCTTGATAACACATGTTGTGGGTATCTTCTAGTCGTGACTGGAGGTGCAGTTTTCCCGCGTACAAGGCTAAGAATTTCAGCTGGAGTCCGCCTGCATTTCCAAAAGGTAGCACTGTCACACATTCTTTCGCGTTTCCGTTGTACTGTGATGGAATCTGCTTCATCCCTTTGATCCCCACGACTTTATCGAATAGTTCGGAAGTATGGAAAGCAGTTTCGTCCAAGTTCCAAACTTGCTCAGCTGAATCGAGGAATCCTCCACTGTTCAACATTTGTAATTTGGAGATATATTCGTCGCAGACTTCCATAGTCCAAGCGCGATCCTGTTTCCGGTTGGAAGCGTGAGTTATTCGCATCGATAGTTTGACATGCCGTTTCAAGAAGTTCCGGAATGAATTGGCGTTACAGGTCGTATTCTTCAGC
Organism: Ramazzottius varieornatus; assembly: GCA_001949185.1. Classification (NCBI taxonomy): domain Eukaryota; kingdom Metazoa; phylum Tardigrada; class Eutardigrada; order Parachela; family Ramazzottiidae; genus Ramazzottius; species Ramazzottius varieornatus. The sequence goes on along the minus strand of BDGG01000003.1, from coordinate 1,114,888 downwards.
CCTGAAAACGCTTGAGAAAAATTACCCAAAATACCGACTCAATCTGTGATGCACACCCTAACTCACCCAACTCAACTGCAATTTGGGAGAACAACTGGTAACAGTGGTAGCTATTTAGGGGAATCCCGATAGTGCAGCAAGCCTCAAGTACTTCAGACAGCTCTTTTTCCACTCGTGAAGGAAACTTCGTTGGACCACCGCGTCTTTGAGCATGGGGAATTTGAAGACGTCGTACCAGCGTTGTGCGCGCTACGCCAAAGTACCGTGCAGCAGATCTCTTGCTGATTCCTGAATCTTTTACTGCAGAGATGGCAGAGTCCATCAGCTCCTTGCTGACCTCAGCAGCTGTCTTTAACTTAGGTGAAGCCATTATGAAATAACATGGACAAGCAAACTTTGAAGGATTCCTTTATGAATTTTGGCAAAGTCGTATCATCTTACCGAACAAGGAAAATCGGTTCAGTATACGTCAGTAACAAGGTTCTGACGTAGCTGTACCGGGTTGCACTGCATAAACCATATGGACGACGTCGCTTCAAAGAGAAGAACGCGCCTACGCAGGCGCCTCTGGTGGCCTGTATTAAAATTTTGTCGTAGGCTCTTTAACACAGGAGCGAGTCGTCTTACTTTGAGGAGCAGAATCTCATATGCTGGACGGTATCCTCGCTTCTTGTGGATACCATATGAATCTACAGGCTTCTCCCTGTTGATTCAGCCTAAATTGAAACGATTTGAGCCACCAGTTGCTGAGATCCAGCTATGACCACTTTCCCATGTGATTTTGCTATGACCACTCCGTTGCGTTTACCTTGTACCGTGCTTGGTAGCAATCTGGATGTGTTCAGTAGTTGCTTCGCCCCGAAAGCAGCAAAAAGTATCCAACCAACACCCAACCAATGCGATAATTCGCGGTCACGTTAGCTCGGAAACCACGGGCTTCAGGCAATGCTGGGACTTGATAGCATCGTAGCTAAACTCGAGTTAGTCGTCGACAAGTTTTCCGTAACTCCCATCTCGAGCAGAGTCCATCGAGCGGCGACGTGATTGTTCTCTCATCGACTTCAAACTTCGACCATGCCTTTCTGCTGCTTCTAGTGAAAGAACGCGCTAGCCTGTTCAGAAGGAGGCTCTCCTGAATCAAACAGGTCACTGACCGAAGTGGCGCACCTGCTGATCATAATACAGTCCTACCTCCGAGATGTGTCAATTGCTTTAATTTGACCGAATCATGCAGATCACCGTATCGCTAACCAAAAACATGGCGGTCCATAGGGACTACAAGAAATTGTAGTTGATTCCCCATTCACTTGATTCGTTCTACTCGTGCAACAAGCACCGTTGCACATTTGACTGATCGCTTCTTTCTCAATTCGCAAGCAATCTCTCTCTTTACTCCTCAAAGCTTCCAGACATTTTTACTGTATTCCACCATGACTACGCAGATGGAGGTTAACACGGGTGGACGAGCACGGAAACGTTTGACGCTGAAAGACAAGAAAAAATCCTGCGACTGTATCCGAAGAAGGTAAGCCTGCGCTTGGCCAAAGTCATCGATTTCATCGTTCGAGATTTTCAATCGTGCTGTTGTGATCTCGCGATTGGTTTCAGATGTGTTTGAGTGAGGTAATGCGAATATTTAATATCAAGTCTAAAACCACGGTGCGTCGATTGGACAAGAAGAGAGAGTTGTTTTTGTCAGCTCCAGAGGATGACAAAGCTCCGAAGAAGATCTTCACAATACGAAAGTTCGAAGAAGTGGAGAAAGCACTGCTGAAGTTTGTGGAGGACTGTCATGCGAGAGACATGCCGCTTTCCAGGAATGATCTGAAGCAAGAAGCCCTGGACATTGCGCAAAGACTGCAGATCAAAGGGTTCACCGGAAGTAACGGATGGGTACATAAATTCATGAAGCGATATGACCTCGGATCCGTCGTGCTGCACGGTAATGCTCTGGCTTTGAATATAAAATTCTCTCCTTCCAATTTCACTAGGTTTCGTTACTCATGTTATCAGGCGAAGAAGCTTCTGCAAGTCAAGACGTTGCTGACAGCTGGATATCCAACGACATCCCAACCATCATACAGTCTTACAAGAACGAAGACATTTTTAACTGTGACGAAACTGGGACTCAGTATCGTGCTCTACCGAAGAAGACTCTGACGAAGGAGGGACAGAAGAAGAAAGGCGGAAAAGTCAACAAAGAAAGACTGTCAGTTCTTTTTTGTTGCAGCGCAGCCGGAAAGAAATTGCCGCCCCTCATCATTGGAAATTCGAAGAAACCTCGCATCTTCACGAAAGCCAAGTTAGATATCCAAAAAGCGGGCTTCAGTTGGTACGCGAACTCTACTGCATGGATGAAGACAGGAATATTTGAAGAATGGCTTACGAACCTCAATAACAGCATGAAAGCCCAGAAGCGAAAGATCCTGCTGCTCCTTGATAACTTCTCAGCCCATCGCGTCGATAGCAAGTCGAACGTCAGACTTGTATTCCTTCCACCGAACCTGACAAGCAAGGTTCAACCTCTCGACAAAGGCATCATAGCGTCCTACAAGAAGTACGAGCAAAGATTCAAGGCTGAACATCGAAGAAAGAGCCTGTATAATTTCAGTAGTGCTTCTGACTATACGAAGTCTATCAACGTTTTGGATGCGGTCAAGTGGGTTGTCAGAGGATGGGCAGAAGTCAAAGAAAGCACTATTCGGAACTGTTTTAGAGCTGCTGGAGTGTACCACATGACCGAGAGAAGCTGAGTTCGTGATCTGAACTTCTGACTGTGATAGAATACTTGGTATTAAATGGCAGCTTTGTACTGTATGGCTAACCATATTTCGGGCGCTCTGGTTTGCCGTGTAGTGAACAGATGGGTCATTGCAAATAGGAATCAAGGGTTTGAATTGACACATCTCGGAGGTAGGACTGTATCTGGATCAAAAGGGAGCGTACATTTATTACGTAAGCAGGCAGGGGCGGGTAGTGGTCGCCGGAATCTTACAGCCCGTTATGAAAGGCTAGTTGATTGATTGAATTTGCTTACATGGGGTGGTAGGGGTCGGACATCCTAGTATCAAAGGCTTACGTAATAGATGTATGGTCCCTAATGCATTATCTGTTTATTATCGTCAGCTGTCTATTTTGAACTCGCGACTGCTCATTCCCCGCACTTCCTCTGCACGGAAAGATGCATCTCCCAATAACAGTTGTGTTCCTTGGGTCGTCGTTACTAGTGTCGCTCCGTGCTGGCGCAACCTCGTCCGACAAGGGTAAAAATCTGATTAATTTACGCTAACATTAAAATTATTCGAACAGCGAACAAATACGAAGAAGAATTTCCACGCTAGTTACTGCGCTATGGTTTGTTTGTTGTTTACAGGTGTAGTCAATAACAAGGTGGAATCCAGCAGTCTGCACGATGGACTCAACCACTTTTCTCTGGATATGTACAAGCACATCGCAGCGAAATTGGACAACAACACCAATATCTTCTTTTCGCCGATCGGCATCGCTTCGGCCTTGATGCTGGTTTACGCAGGCGCGAACGGTGAAACCGCCAAGGAGCTAACAAGAACCTTGCGTCTGTTCCACGGAAGCCAGGATGCTGCAGCAACCCTCCAGTCATTCCACACCATCATGCCAATCTTCCAACCGTCTTGCGAAAAGAGCTACAGTCTCGACCTGGCTAATCGCCTTTATTTGGAAGAGACTTTCACAGCGAAAGACTCGTTCGAACTGATAGTCCAGTCCACGTTGAACAGTTCGATCGAAACGATAGATTTCAAGGATAGACCTGAAGACGCCAGAAAAGAAATCAACCAGTGGGTCGAACAACAGACCAGCGGACAGATCAAGAACCTGGTGACGAAGGAGAACGTTAACGAGAATACAATCCTGACCTTGATCAACGCTATCTACTTCAAAAACAAATGGGCAGATGTGCTGGATTCCGCCATGACGAAATCGAGAAACTTCACGAACCTAGATGGCAGTACGAGCCAAGTGCCCACGATGGAAAAAGACAACAGTCTTTTGAAGTATTACAGTAATCTGGCCGGCACAAGAAACGATCTGCCTTCGTTCCACATGATTTCTAAGCCTTACGAAGGAGGAGAGCTTTCCCTATTGGTGTTACTGCCAGGGAAAAGTGACGGGCTAGCGGCGCTGGAGAAAGCGTTGACTGCGGAGAAACTAGGCGGAGTTATACACGGGGCTTCAGAAAGAACGAAGATCCACCTGAAAATGCCGAAGTTCAAACTGGAGGAATGTTATGATCTGGAGGAAGAACTGAAAGCGCTTGGCGTGGTAAAGATCTGCGAGGGAGGAGACCTGAGTGGGATTGCCGATGATGCGCTGAAGGTGTCGTCTGTGGTGCACAAAGCATTCGTGGGTAAGTGATCAGTATAGATTTGAGACCATTGGGATCTACGGATCAAACTCGGATTCGCCGATCAAAAGAGCTTGATAATAACGATCGGGTTTACAGATGTGAACGAAGAGTCCACGGAAGCCACTGCTGCAACGTTCGTAGGGGTGATCGAGTATTCCGCTTCGATCGAGCCAGAGCCACTAGAGTTTCACGCCGATCATCCTTTCCTGTTCGCCGTTCGACATGATGCCAGCGGTCTATTGTTGTTACTCGGTCGTATCGCCAAACTCTAAACTAAAGCACAACTCAACACGAGCCTTCAACATAAATATTATGCCCCATCATGATAAAGCGGAGACTGATTGCAGACAGAATGTAACCCAAACCAAGAAACATCGACAGATCAGCTACAAAAATTAATGAATGTCTGTCCGAGCAATCAAACCGGAAGATAATACAAGATTATGATACAAATTATAGTACAAGATTTCTTGAGGATAACTGCTCAACGCGAACTCGCTTACGAGTAAGGGTGATCGGGCGTGCGAGATGTCTCTAGAACACTCGGCTGGAACTGGAAGTCCGCGGAGCATTTTGCTCGGTACAAGAACTCTTCGTTCCCTGTCAGGCGGTACATCAGCAGGAATGCATAGCCATTCCCGGAAATGCCATGACACAAACCAGAACCTGGAAACTCACCCCCAATGAGCTTTTCTCCACTGGAGAGCCCGTGTAGATTGAAATAAAGCCGTACCTTTTCGCAGTAGGCCTTTCTGCCAGATGAAATCCGCGCAGCGACCGCAAGCCTCAAGGTGGCGCTTGTCGTTGAAGTAGAGGTATGCTTTGGCCAGCATGTTGATTACTCCTGAGCGCACAAAATACAGCTTAGAAGAGAGTAAGGTTAACGGCTCTGAAGAAGCGAAGATCTAATGGTTTGCTTGGACATGGCAATTACCTGGAGCGCCATGGCACCAATGAACCAAGTCTTCGCGGTCCGTCTCTCCAAACTTCGCTGGGAAGTTACCGTTGGGCAACTGCTGGCTCAGAAAGTAATCGATGCCCTTTCGAATGTCGTGTTCGGCTCCTTGTACGACTGACAAAGCCCCGGGGAAGCAGAGAAGTATCTGAAGGATAGCAGCAATCCCATGAGCCGCGCCTAAAGTGGTACCGTATCACGAAAACATGGACTTTGGGTCGCCACGTGCACCGATTTTCGGCGGCACACCACCCGTCGAATCCTTGACTTTCATCCGGTCGACGTCGGCGCACATCTTCACATACTCGTGAATGCACTCTTTCGCTTTCTTGGAATCACCAATGTCCTTGTAGTACAGAGCGGACACCACCAAAACACATGGGTCCCCAGTCAAGAACCCCTACAGAAAACATTCCACAGACTTCTCTACTTTATACGGTTTGATAAATTCGATTATAGTTATGTACAACACCAGGCGTTGCAGCTTTTCAGGACGAGCAAAGCGAGACCTTTATAGATCTGTCGAAAATGGTGAAGCTTTCTGATATCGCAAACTCCGTTATGTGAACCAACGACGCGCGAGTTGACCGGGGTTGCAAAAACTTTTTATTCGCAATCCTAAGCAAACTCGATATGCCTGTCACAATGAGAGCATTAAGAAAAACGTCCGACCACGAGAAAGACTTTGCCAGTTTGCAGAAGTCTTACGCAAAAAACATTGGCAACCATGGGGGAAGGGGGAAAGGGGAAAGGGAATGGGGGAAGGGGAAGGGGGTTCAGTGGTCAGAAGAGCCTAATCCGTCATCCCCCTTTTTTTCTCTTTTGTTGTTATCGCATTCGCTCGGCCTTCCCAGTTGTCAGGACCACTAGCTAGTCATATCAGATGCGGAAGTATGACTTTTTACTCCTGAAAACACTTTGAATTCAAAAATACGCATCTCTGCTCCCCCATTTCCTTTCGTCTTGAACTTTTTTTTCAGTCGCTCCTACAAGTGTTTACCTTCGTCTAGTAGTTTAGTTTTGTGAGTCGGTTGCTTCGGCACTGAGCGAGAAGACTTTTCTTTGGACCATGGATAAAGCGAAACTACGAGAGGTTTTGGAGTATGAATTTCGCTGAGGCACCAGCGTATCTTTGACCGTCAAAGAAGCAAACCGCGTACTTGGGAAAGGAACTGCTAACAAGATGTCGGTAGGTCGCTGGTTTGGACGCTTCCGTTCTGGAGGTTTTTCACTCGAAGATCACCCCCAGGGACGACCAAAGCTGAAAGTGGACAACGAAGTACTGAAAACGCTCGTCGAATCCGATCCTTCCCAGACTACTGTGCAATTATCGAGAAACTTCGGTGTATCTTCTCGTTTCATCACCGAACATTTACATAACCTGGGAAGGTAAGAAATTCGGAAAAGTTGGTGCCTCACTCACTTGGCGCACTCCAAAAAGAATTCAGATTTATGGCTTTTCTTTGTCACCTGATCTGTAACAGGAACGAATCGATCTTGGATCGCATTATTACTCGTGACGAGAAATGGATCCTGTACAGCAACCGTAAGCGGCAGTGGTTGGACAAGGGGGAAGAGCCACAGAAAATTCCGAAGCCAGAACTCCATCAAAAGAAAGTCATGATCACTGTGTGGTGGACTTCTCGCGGCCTCGTGCACTATGACTTTCTTCCACCGGGCAAAACGAACAATGCGGACTACTACTGTTTGGAAATCGAGACGGTCATGAAGAAGCTTGCCGTTCCAATGCCTAAATTAGTCAATCGTCTCGCACCGCTCCTGTTGCATGATAACTTCAAAGTGCGGAAAAAACTACCGCAAAGCTGCAGGAGCTGGGACTGGAAACTCTCTTTCATCCTCCGTATTCTCCGGACCATTCTCCAACAGATTATCACTTCTCTTGAAATTTAGATAACTTCCTGCGAGACAAAACATTTTTCTCAGAGCAAGCTGTGAAAGATGCCTTCGAAGAGTCTATTTCTTCGCTTTCACCGGACGTCTATCGCACTGGCATGCATTCTCTTCCAGAGAAATGGGAGAAGTGCCTCGCTAGTGTTGGTGATTACTTCGAAGAGGAAGTCTGATATCTGAAGTCCTGTCCGAGTAGTCTGCCCTGGTATTCTTTTTACTGGGTTGGATTTCGTTGAAAATCCTATTTCCAGTCCACTCGTTCGAGATCTGTTACCTGATTTCACGGCTTCAATTCTGGGCCCGCCATCCATTCACCACAACGCATGCCAAGCCCATATTCAATATTACACAACATAAGATAACACCATGCTTCGACCGATGTAATCAAGTAATCAAGTCGTATGCGCCCAGATGAGTTGCGGCATGGCGAGCAGGCTCGTTAATTTTCCTGATCTTTCAGTTTTGAACCGTCCAATTAGATAACAGATCTCGAGCGAATGGACTGTATACTATCATCGGAACGGGCCGCCTTCACCCCCTCTCGCAGCCTTCGCAGCCAGTGACCAGTGACCATAGGCCAGTCGTCGGACCGCCTCCCAACAAGACGGCTGTTCTTTCCGCCGCTATACTACCCTAAACTAGTGGCTTTGACCACTGGGGACGACGAGCGAATGCGTAGACGCACAGCGTGTGCGAGTAGAGCTTTTTTGCTACCCGGATCAACTGACACACTATTTTAAACTGCAAAGTTTGCGATTTCAGGAAGCTTCATCATTAGCGACATCCATTGAGATTGTGATAGACTTATAAACTCCTCGCTTCGCTCGTCTTGACTAGCCGCGCGTTTGAGGTAGAACCAAGAATAATGCCCATTTTTCTTACCTGAGTTTTGGCTCCTGGGCGCAGAGCGAAGCCCAGAAATCGATCGGTCACATCGACAGCTGTTTGCTGCATTTTTTGAGTGACGCCTTTGATAGTAATCAAGCGATGACAAGCGTATGCCACTCCGGCTGTTCCAGTGTAAAGGTCGGCTTTCTCGTGGTCCAGCTTCTCATCACGGTAGTAGTGGTCGACGTTCTGCAGAAGGTTGAAAGCCTGTTCGAGGTTTTCCTCCGGACGACGAGGAAGTGCACCATGATTCTGGGGAAATGGATTTTCAAAATATCGGTGATGAACGTGTCACGCTTCCGGTACCGTGTTTCGCTCTGTCAACGTGAACAAAATAACAAAAAAAAGCTCAGATCTGATTGAAACTGCCTGTGGAAAGTGGTAAAAAATGCAGCACCCAGTACCATGGTGGTGGTGATGATCCGAGTGGCTTCCCCCATGGCGCATCTCGGTGCTCGATGAATCCATCTTGACGAGGTAGCACCTTCGTTTTAGGAATGATTGTTGCGTTGGTCAGCGGCGCAGCCTCAACAAGGCAATCTTTACAAACCAGAAGCTTCTAGCATCGATATGGAAGGCGTTCGAATGTCTCAAGATCCGTGATAGTTTCCACGGTTATCCCCACCGAACAGCTGATTTTTCGATCATTTTCGGCTGAATGGTGGGACATGCGAGCGATTGTTTTGGACCTTTGGTGGGTAAAATCCCAGTGGAGTCAGTACATCGTAGCAACCGGCATACAGTGACTATCACAACGTGGAGGACGGTCATACACTGATAACTGCCGTTCATAGCGCCATTTGTACCGGAGAGCCTAATCGTGCTTCCAAATGCGATGACGGTGACATCGACACAGGACCGGTTTTTCCTGCCATCCTCTCAATATAAGTGACATGACTATGGTATTCCAGATAAGAATCATTCATGTGCCATGATTTATTTTTGACGGATGTCGGTGCTAGAAGCCGACGGGGGTTAAATAATGGAGCGTAGCTTCTTCGTAGGTTCGAACTGATATGGGTCCCGTTCATATCCGCAGAACCATGGACCCAAAAGAGTCTTTCGTAGCGAGAATTTCCTTCGCAATTTAAAACTAGAATTATTCTACGAGAGTAAGAGTACGACGAGTGTACGACTGATAGGGATTTCTTCAAGGTAATAAGCCAGCCCTACAGGCGGCGCTTCGTTAAAAGTATATAAGCTGGAAGCTGTCAGTTGTTCGACACTCTTTTTCCTTCAGTTGAATATTCATTAGTAAAGTGCAGTACAAACTCCAGCTTTTGCCGGTCTTCTGTAAAGCCTAACTGGCTGACTGAGGGGTCTACGAGGTCCTTGAATCTTCCTCAGTGGATAAAACTGTCGATGGTCAGCGAAACCTGAGGTTCCTGTAGGATCAAAGTCGAGGACGCTGGCGAGGTAAGTCTCTGAAACGAACGAGTAGCCTACAGGTCCTAAAGGAAGAAAGGGTGACTCATGTGACGGACAGGAAAGTATCAGTAGTGGTTTGTCTGGAAGACTTGCCGAGTGGGGTTTTGTGTTGAACAACAGTCAGAGCGCCGGCACCGTCAGGTTCTCTATCAATTCGAAGTTTGAAGTTCCTCGCTAGTCGGACGATAAAACTTATTAATCGAGGTGCGGTGTGAATTAGCCCACCGCCTGAGCCAGAAGTTCTGTTGCAGGCTTTTTGCCGTGGTGAGAGTTCTTTACGCTATACTTTCCCTTCACGGCACTAGCTCGTCCACAGGTTCCGGCAGTTCCACGCTTACTAGTACTCGGTTGATCCACCATTGGCTCTCTTCTGTCCCATCAGCCTTTCTTCTGAACGCGTTCTTTACGTCTCGACTGCCGGCAAAGCACGTACAGGGGTCAAAAGCGGAAAGCGCGTAGCCCATCCAAGAAGCCACATGATAGAAGACCGGAGGATCGATGTAGTTTCACTCGATCAAATAAACAACTCAAGGCGCATCTGCAACGAACAGGACAGCTACCAGAAATGTTATTAGATGCTTTTTGCATCTAGTATATCATAGTAACATTTATTAGATGCCTCGGCCGAGGTGGGATATTTATTAGTATTAGATTAGATGAAAGCCAGAGCTAGAATTATCATAATAAAATCAATTCGCAGGGCGCCCCGTATTAACATTGTTAAGGTACGGATTTTGGCTTCAGTTGATTAAAGTAATCCTTGATTTGCGTCCGCAACCGGCGTGGAACTGTGCGCAGTGTGCTGTATGCCAGTAAATCTTACGCATCAAGCACCTGCGCGTGTCTTACACTCACGAACGTTCGAATGTGGTGACTTGACTGAAGGACTGCAATTTCGGGGACTCACTTGCATACCCGCCACTCACGCTGTAAAAAACACATTGCAGCGTGATCCTGCAATGCGTTTAGGACGACTTTCGTCCCAAGGATGCCAGCGCGGCTTGAAAGAAGGGACTTCCCTGAGCACCAGGCAGCAGAGACAACAGCCGCTAAAACTGTTGTTATTTTTGGACGGTTCCTTGGTGGTACTTTCAACTGATAATTCATGACCGTTTTATTGCTGGATCTGGATAAACTGTTTTACTAATGAACTTGTGAAGGAAGAGAGTTAACTTTTCCCATTGATATGCGGAACTAGAAATGGATGAAATATTATAATAAATTATAATAAGAACCCAGCGACACAAGTTGACATATTAACATTATTTTAGATGCTCTGCGGTCGGGGCATATTGTATCAAGATTATATTAGAACTCTGACCGCCCGGGCTTATTAAATTAAGATTAGATTAAGTCGCAATACCCTTATGTAGTCCTGGCAACCATACGACATACCGATATCGTATCGAAGATATACCGAATTTATGTGATAAAATATGCGGCAGATACCGTATCGCGCCATAACGATATACTTTCGACATATCGGTATTTTGCTGAATGCAAAACTCGGCAATAATATCAGGTAATAATGTATCGGATAATATCAGGTTTACGAAAAACTATTGTTGATTTCAAAGCCTTGATTCTGGCCATCGCATGCCGGGCAGGCGAACACGCTCCGTCCATTTGGTCTTGGTAGTAATTTTATCAAGGTTTCCATGAGTTTGAAGTCTTGGTACAGTCACGTTTTTGCTGCATGCAACTGACGCTTCCAACCTTACTAAAGAATGATGCGGAAAACGACTTTTTGAGTTCTTGGGTTTGAACCAGTAGGATAGCGGAAAAAGTAAAACTGCAGAAATGTCGATATATCGCTGCGATATGAGACGATACATCGAAAATAAGGTTTCGGAAAAATATATCGAAACATCGATGCTGAATGAAGATCGAAGACTGCGATAAAATATCCTGCGATATTTTATCGAAGAATATCGGATTTCATCGTATTTCTTCCAGCGTTTCTCTTCTCCATCATCTCTACCCTTTGCGCCATAAAACCATGCTCACTGTGGAGAACGCACTCCGTGGTATCAGTTAAAATTCACAACGAGAAGATCGGAGGATATTCAATATTGAAGTCCTTCGTCCATAAAAAAATTGTTGTAAAATGAGGTTCAGAACCTGTATTGAAAGACTCCACAAGACAAATTTGCTGCACATCTCCTTCTGTACTGGATGTTTGTACTACATTTCGGTCATTTAGGTTTTACCGTGAACGGAAGGGCGGCTGTCGAAAATGGCCCATATTTCCTTGTCTGAATCAGCGACTTTTCCCGGTTGATTGATTGAACCAGTAAACCACCTGTCAGGTGACACGGAAGTATAAAATATGTTCTACTTGGTGGTGTTTGAATTAGAAATACCGGACGACTGGCTCAAAAGAGGCAAGCAGACAAAAATGAAGACCATGGGTGTACGATGAGTGTGACTGTAAGTCATGTAGCCGGTGGAGTAACTCACCGTAACTAACCGCCTATAGACGATCGAAGGACAGAATGGCCATGCTGTTCAATGTTACTGGCGGCATCACGAAGTCGATGGACAACCAAAATTTGCATTATTGTTGAGAGTAAGCCCAGATTCAGAAACATACGTATCTCGCGATGTACTGCGGCAAGTGGCATGTCAGAGGCACCAATCGATCGATGCATCTTCAATGGCTATGTCGACAAAGAGGAAGTTGAAAGGCGTACGGAGACTGACTGACGCTTCGTTTCACACACAAGATTCGATGAAGCACGTCTTACGAATAACACCAAAACAACGAAACCAGCTTGCACCGGTACTGCTGAAACCGAACGTCCAGAATCACTCGTAAAACGTATTCATTCCGAACCAGTATAGTTTAATTTCAATGCTTACGGCTTCCGTCGAGTTCCAGATGAGATGTACTGGGAGATGAAACACTTCCCACGTTGTTATTCGGAAGAACAAGATTCAGAACACTGTGAAATAGATAAGCTCGTCGGCGAGTATTTAGAGTTATATAATCTACGCCAAGTTTCGTTGGCAGTACCACTTTTCAGGACCGGTGAAACTGAACTTTCTTGTTTGTTCCTTCTTGCAGTTATTCTCATCCATTCCCGATGGAATGAGCTCGACATGAACATCAAACCTTCCGTCAACGTGGTCGCTTAGAACTGTCGAGTTTTGGTAAACATTACTGTATTTTTAATCCAAGACTCAGTTTTGTACGAAAGGTCACAGATGCCTTGGTTTTTCCTTGAAAGTGACTGGTGGTTGACTGCAGAGAATGACAGCTGTGGTCTAGTGATTGCTTGGCCATGATTGAATCTAAAAAGAGTTAACAACAAAGTTTTTCCCTTGCTTGCGCAAGCCCCTGTTTAACTAACCGACTGCGTATTGGTCAGACTGCCGACTCATTACAGTACCACTCCTTGAGAAAACAAAGCTTCACTTGAAAGTCTGCTTCCGTCAGCAGGTTGGGCAGGTACAGTATACCCATTCGCAGTGACGCCAATCTTTGCCTGATGAAATGTCGTCAATGGGCACGGTCAACATAGCACAAGAAAAAACAAGAATTGCCCAGTAGTCTTACACCATCAGTCATACAGCAAAGAAGAGTCCGCGATTATTTTCCTCTCCCATAGGTTGAGGTTTCGCTATTAGTCTCACGGTTTGATTTCTTCGCTCGTACGATACTCCTTATCCCCTTCTCGATCAACTTAGTCTTGCAGAATAACCTTCCTGATTTGTTCTCCTGCAGATGGAGTACGGTCGCTAAACAGTCCGCACCTCTCACTGTAGCTGCAACATGGTGCGAACTTTTCCAATTTCGCTCTGCATTATATTCCTCGGTAAGTGATCTTTAAAAAACAGACGTACGAAAGGTCGGTTACTATTCTCCGGTTGAAACATTGTCTTGTTTAGGTGTCCTTTTCATCACGTTATGTTGGCTGGAAGCAGCATGGGCCAAAAGCGCGAGTGGACGCTCTTCTAGTCCTGGACGTTCTCCTCCCAGTCAAAGCAGCTCCAGTCGATCCTCTTCCAGCCGGAGTAGCTCCGGCTCTTCTTCACGTACCAGTTACGGTTCATCTGCCCGTTCTGGATCGGGATGGAGCTCATCCGGTTCTTCCGGCGGTCGCGCAACAAGCTGGGGCAGCAGCGCACCAACCGGTAAGTCTATCCTCGTTTCCATTGTGAGCTAGATTAGCCGGTTATCCCACCGACGTCATTCTGTTACAGGGAGAAGTAGCTCGGGGTCATCTTTTCGCAACACGTTCGGATCGTCGTCCCGTAACAGCTACAGCTCTTCCAGCGCATCACCGGCAGGACCTTCACCAACTGGTGAGTGCACCTACGTACATAATGTGATCACACAAGCGTCAATGACTTTCCAAAAAGCAGAAGCAGACAGTTCAGACGCATAATCCCTATTCTTGGACAGGCGGTGGCTTCAGATTCGGAAACGGCTACTTTTCGCGCTCGAGTGGTCGTATTGGAAGTTCTCCCGGTACGATAAGCCGGTCACCATCATACACCTCCAATGGTTTCGTGGTACCGGGTATAATTCGCACTGGTGCTGCTCCGCGACCACAAGTCCACCCTCCCTCTGCCAACAAGTCCATGTCTTCTCGTGCTGTATACTCGCCAGCCTACAACACCCACCATAGTATGGGTTCAGAACAACGGAAATCGGCAGGCGGAGAAATGCTTCTTGCTGGTGGAACAGCCGCTATTGGCGCCTACTATTTGGGCAGGTTCGTAACAGCCACTCAAGGCAGAGACACATCCGAGTTTCGGATATTAACGTTTGGTCTGAGCTACCCCTAGGACCATGAGTAGTTTGCGCCAGCCACCATACCACGCCTTTGTTGATCGGACCAATCCTCTATACGGGCAATACGTGCCCTTCCGTGACAAGTACAAGCAACCGCCCACCAGTGTCGTCTATCCCACAGTCTTCTATGCAACCTCCAATCAACCAACCCAACGGAAAGTCGAGAAGCAGTACGAAATGTGTACGTTGGCGCGATGGAACCGCGAGCTTCCTTTTACCGAAGTATCACATCAGCACTTTCATTTCCCTGTTTGTCCCTATAGTGGAAACTTTTTATTGTCTGCAAACTTTGTTTTACAGCTTCCGAATATGATGATGCATTTCTTGACAAACGACAATGTCTCCGGCAACACCACCGAAGATAAATCGGGGTAAAACTCGGAGAACGATAGCTCGTATTTACGGTTGCGTTTGTACACGCATGTGTTCTTCGATCCAGATTCTTGCAGCAGTTTCTCCAAGACGCCCTCCAAGCCTACAACACATACAATAGTTCGGCGGATGTCTTCACCCTCTTCGCCGGTTACGATCTCGCCTACTGCAGGTTTCAAAACACCACGGTACGGCGCGAACCAACTGTAGATTTGTGACCAAACGATGGTACGGATTCCACCTGTTGCACTGTTGCAGGGCGTTAATCTTACCACGACCATCGGCAATGCTACCATCGAGGAGCCGCTGATTACCGCAATGCGGCATATCTTCCACCTGTACGCCAACTCCACCAAAAACAACACCTTACTACAAGGTACAGAATTATGCAGGATTTTGCGTAGATCAAGAAAAGACATTTGGACTCTTTCAGTTATTCCAACGATGTTTCAGATACGGTGACGGCTATGAAAAACTGCGCTCCAGGACAAACATCTCAGCTGGGGGTCCCAATGGAAATGTTCTTCGCGAGCACCGTACCTTGTCAGAATTTCGCCCTCGGTCCCGAGGACCTCCTTAATCTGACGAATGCCCAGAGTGTCTTTGGCAACAGCGAGATCTGCCAGTAAGTGAGCCCATTGTCACCCAAAGTACCTGACGACTTATCCATCTTGTTTCCCTTGTAGTCGTCGACTAAATCCTACCATAGCCAGCTGCGCCGCCTTCAGCTACTGCAACCAGGACGACCTGATAGCCCTTAACCTTTTCGCGCGCAATTTCTACCTTTGCGAGGGCGAACTAGACGAGGATCTTGTAAGTTTTCCGTTTTGATAGAATACATCGCTGCGACTCATGGCACACGCCTTCATTTTTTAACCGGTTTGCAGATCGTATACCTGCAAAAACAGGAGGAATCTCGAAACAACTATGATGCTGAATATGACGGCCCAACTGACACCTCTCCGCAAAGTGGACCGCTTACCGTTCTTCAGCTATTGTTCGTCACAGTTTCCCTTGTAGTAACGCAGTCAAGCTTCAGTTTCGGCCTGAGTCTGGATTAAACTCAACGATCGTCGTTTATGGCACCGAAGTGAATTTATCTGATGACTGTTACACTACTGCTCTCCTCTTTTCGCACTGAAAGCAATGTTGGATCTCAAAGTAGT
>BDGG01000003.1:992689-1097529 GCA_001949185.1 Ramazzottius varieornatus | reverse complement strand
CCAGCAACAAGGCCGAAGCGATGCTGATGGGTGAGAAGAAGGCGTTGGTGGTCTCACTGGCGTCGGCTGTGATCTGCTTGTAAAAGTCTATCGAAAACTGGTTCAGGCTTTCTTGAGGATTGCCGACCGCCATCTTGTTGGATGAACCTTCAGACACAAAAAGATACCATGAGCATTCAATTTGAAAACTCCACGGAATTTAGTCTTTGCCGTCCGAACAATATAACACCTTCGGGGAGAGTACAACATTATGCTCCTACCTTTGCCAGATGGAGCTGCGTTGGCAAAAAGCGCTACCAATAGCGCCGCCACAACGAGCCCAACTACTGTCGGGAAACGCATCTTCCGTCCAGATATCGCGTAAAGCTTTCAGCCGCAAGTTTGGAGAAGACTACTGACAAACAAACAGGACAGGTGGATCAAGAGTCTATTTTTATTTATCGAAGCTTTTGGCCATCTCAGACAGCCTGAAGTAAAACACGTGCTCGAGGTACCTCACCTCAATTACTAATCCTGTTAATCCTGTTTGATTCAAAAGTTGAAAGTTGTACGAAGTATACTTTACCCGGTACGCCAGCTAAAAGTCTCACTGATACCCGTACTTGTTCAACACTGGAGCCAGCACGGCCAGCAATAAGAGCAATTTGGTATGATGGAACTATCCGCAAGAGCTTGCTAGGCACCCGTATGAATCAGCAATTTACTGCTGCATGGCAAGCTCTGCCGGCTTTCAGTCCGATCATTGCGGATAGTCCTCAGTCAGAGCGATCAAACGATCGGCTAAGGGCTCTTCTACGTCCGCCAGCAGAGGCCTCCAGCGGGCTGAAACGTCACGTTTTTGGCTGGAAATCAAGAAGCTCGCCTTATGTCCTCGATGGTTACTTCCGCTGATTAGTATCGTTAACTGAACGTGGGTCCGAGTTATTGACAGTTCTCCCACAGAGAATACGAGTAGTAGGGGTGCAGTATGGACACCTTGGTTCTCCTTCATCTATTTTAATCGGCGTACAGGCTGTTGTTCGACATTTTCGATATTATTACTGTTTACACATTTTCCACTATGTAGTCAACCCACACTGACGCGTTCTGGTTTGGATATGGAACTCCGGTTGCATAATCAATTTTTGTGTGGGTGGTCTATTGGTGCCTATGGGTGCGCAAAGGTGCGCGTTGGTCATCAGACCTCCCCACTAGGACCAACATCTTGATGTTTGTAGCCATTTTAAGTTGCACAGGAGTAAAACGGACAGTTCGAGATGATTTTTTTCATTTGCCCTCTCTATCCGTAGGTTTCCAAATGATAAGTAACAACAGATCAGCTAGCGCAATGGCGCGTGAGTGGACTCACACCCAATCGGTCTATTTATCGAATGTACGGGCGTCCTGGCATTCACCGGTTTGTAAATCTTAGGAATGGGTTCGCGCCTGTATCGCATGCTTTCGGACAAGGAAGTCCGCGATAACGTTGACTCCAGACTCATATTGTAGTACTCGTGATAGGGTTCAGAGCGGATTTCTCGCATCAGGTATTCGTCTTCGTCATGCGTTGAGCGACGGTACCGATGACGGTACCCGGCTGGTATTTCCTCGGACAAGCGTGAGTACGATGGCATTCCGGACTGGACGGGGTTGTCCGGTGGGAGTTCGCCAGCAGGAGGACCATACCCAACCTACAGTACAAACCAAGTCAGACAAGTGCGTCGACAGCTCGGGATGTTTAATTCCCGGTTTGGTTATACTACAGTATAATGGTAGAAACGCAAGAGCATCGAACCCGACAACACTGAAGCCAGTCCAAATGCCATTCTTTGTTCCAGGGATTTACTTTTTTCGCCCATCCCGTTATAACGAATCCGTTTCTGAATAACACATGAAACATCGGACATCAATGTGTAAAAAGCACGTGATAAGGCGTCAAGACCAACAAAATTCTGAGAGCTCGGATCTTCAGACTTGCCTACAATAGACAATGTTGTGCGAAGGTGAGTCGTAGTACTCCCAATAGATATCATGAGTCGGAACGTAGTAGCACGAGGTGTAGTCAATGTAGTAGCCTATATAAAGATGGTGCAGGTACTTTAACACTCTGCGTACGACCGTCCTCTTTGTGTATACAATCACTCGGTTTTATTCACCTTAATGACCAGCGGCCAGCAGAATTTTTTTGTACGCTGGAAATTTTTTCTACGGTTTCGGGTGGTTTTGGTGAAATTTGGTCTTTCGTCTCTTCGCGCGAGACACGTGCACGGTATTCGCTTAGAAAAAAACTGGAGCACTGGGGATAGTCTTATCTACCGAAGCCGAGCCTGGGATAAATTTTGTAGTCATCAGTGCGGTCAGAAGAAAATCAGGACGACCTTTTCGAGATTTGGCGTTCATGGCCTGCCAATTATCCGAATTATGAAATTTCGAAAATTGCCTATTGGTTGGACCAGCCTCCGCAACACGGTACCAGCCAATAAAATTGCTGTATACACAAAGATGACGGTAGTATTCTGCAAACATGAAAACGATCGTGCTGAAAGTGTTAATCAATGTGGCTGTGTAGATATCCTAACCTGGTGGCGTCTTGCAGCATTTGTACGGTTGAATGGTGTCGTTAGCAGCATCTGGGCCACCACGAACCAGCCGGTTCACGAAGAACATCGACTCGGAGTCCCATACAGCCGTCATAAAGGTGTTGACAGTCAATGCTGATCGTTGAGGGTCGAAACAGAAGAAGAAGTCGGTCATGTTTCGCACATGACAGCTTGATCGAAAAAGAATAATGAGCACAGCCAGACACCTCAATCGGAAGTAATTCTTGGAGATGACGTACCTTGGGTAGTATGGGTAACGACCTCCACTTGCTGGCTTATTCACGAATGTGAACCGACACCACAAAGCAGTGATCCGCTTGTAGTCGGCTACCTGGTCTCTGAAATTAGATATTCTCATCTGGTTACTCATGTACTGTATTCGTCATCCGGTTTATAAAAAATGCTTTCTGGGTAAAAGATTCTGTTGGTTGCAGCTCACTGTATTCCCGTTGCCGCTTCACCTGAGGACACAAGAACGAGTTATCTTCTGGTGCGCCGGAAAAAACAGAAAAAAATGTTTTACCGTCAAAGCACTCTGCAATCCATTTTTGATGAGGTTGTAAAGGTCCGCCGGCATTGTGAAAGAGCTGGATGGTCGTGTCGCCCTGTAGAGATGAAAAGTAGGAGCGTGGTGGAATCAGACAGCGGACTACGACAATGTTGGTTCGAACTAACCGTTCCATATGAGGTGTACGAGGAATAATACCGGATGGTGGCAGTGGTCCCTGAGATGTGGTACAGTACGATAATAAAAAGTGGACTCACAAAATTCCTCCACATCGTACTTTATTCGAGCAGTTGTGAGTGCCGGTTAGATGTATAAATGTTTTTCCGAAGGACTGCGCCATACGAGCAGCAAAGAGAAATTACAGCTGTACACGTTAGAACGTACTGTCTGTGTGCTTACGCTGACAAGGATTGAGTGGCCGCTATCTTTTCCGACGTTGAATTTTCAAAGAGTTTGACGTTGGACAAAAATTTTGTCACATACGTTCCTTCTTTCGGCACGACTGTGGCACTGACCTGTCATAAACTAATTGACGGTGTGTGAAGGAAACACAAGTGGAAAGACGCAGTCGCCGGGCCAGAAACAAATGAAGAGTTGAATAGAAAGGAAATACATCTCAACACATCATTCGCTATCTTGTTTAGCGCCTCTGCACTGTCAAAAGAAGATTGTGAGAAAGCTGTCCTGTGGCAATTGGCAATTACTCGATAATCTCGCAGTTACAGCGAAGTACACAGCAGGTACGCACTGGTACAACCAGTGTGGGTCCAACCAGTGTGGGTCCACCCACACTGGTACGACTGTTGCTCATTGGTGTAACCACTAAATGTCACTATTCGTACTAAGACAGCATAAAACCCAACGTCTTATGTCAGCTAACAGCCATAAGCGGTTGCCTGGTATGTTTTGATCGTGGGTCCCGCACACGCACGCTCATCGGCGAGCCCAACGACGTGGCTGCAGGGTAGTCTCTTCGACTTGGAGGAAATTGCTGTTGGTCCCGGAAGGCTCCGGTTTTTCTCCCTGCAGCTAGATCGCGTTCGATACTGACAGCGTTTCAACCCTGAGACGTTGGAAACTGTAATTCTGTGAATTACTTGAGATGACAACCACGGTGTGTCAGACTGACATTTTTTATGTTGCAGTGCGCCACTGCTCATAACCCGTTCAAGAAACCCACTGCTCAAGCAGAGAAATACCTAAATATCAGAGCATTGATCGATACTCCACCCGCGGTTGAGCATCAAACTGCTTTCCCGTTGCATCATTATCTGCGGCAAATTACCTAAATTACCTAAATCGTTTGCCGAAGTAGTCCCGATCTCAGGTGTATCTCGATCATTAGGTGACCGTGTCGGAGAGTACAGGGGAACTTCCGGGACCAGCACTGATCTCCTTATCCTCAAGCCTGAGATTCGAGCGGGAACAGAGAAATTTAGGCTGCCCGGCACTACTCGCGGCACCCAGGTCGGAAGAAATCCGACAGTAGTCGGCGGCAAAATGCTGACGCTTCCTTGAGCTCTCGACGGTCTACACAGGAGGTCAGCTGTCAACTCGCTCTCCGTAGTGGAATATTCCACCCAATTGAACACTGGACCCATCTAGCAAACATCATTCATTAACCACCCGGGTCAGCAATTGTATCAATAGATCATGGTTACCTCCACCATTGTCACGCTTTATCTTCCTCGAATTCCATAACCCATCTTCTACGATGCTACAAATCATACAGTGCACCATAACCGATCCGACAAAGGGTCGAAAAGGACAATGATTATTTTACATTGTTCTTACTTCTTAACTTGTGCGGAAAAGCACGGGGCGTATTGACAATGGAAAATCAATCAGCGGGAGGGGGGACTTGGAAGTCGATCCTACTGGTGTTTAGGGAGATTTGGCGGAAGTACTGCGCGAGCTAAGATACTGTAGACTGTGGACAGACGGAGCCCAAGTTTGGATATTGTGATATCGCAGTAGCACAATAGCCTTGCGGCCCTTGCCGACTGGTACCTCATCCATAGCGTATTTTCCATCACAGACACCGGCAAACGCGATCTTCTTGCTTCCAGCGTCTTGATGGTTCTGTACACGTGCCTGAATCCCGGAGCATTGTGTAAGGTGCAAGATGGCGAATCGGTTCACAAAAATCTATTCCCTCGATAGACATTTTTTTCTTTTACGCGAACACAGTAAACTCATCGTGGTCTTGCGTTAGATACTCAGAGCCAAAAGAAGACCGAAATTAAGATTACAATTCTACTGAAATGAGTCTCAAGTTCGTTAGTCTCGTTGATTCTCATAACTTCAGCCGAAACACTCGCTCATAAATTTTTCTTCGACCGATGCACAGAGGGTTCTTCAATTCCAGTATCACACTCGACCGAAAACTCACATTCGTAAAATAGTGCGAACCAAAAGACGAAAACAAGAATACGGTTCAGCACCGAACTGAGGAATCTCTCGACAACCGAAAGTCATCTCTTCAAAACAAAAATATTCTAGAGCGTCAGTTGAGAATCCTTTCCATCCCGGCTAGCAGTTCCACATCGAAGCCAATCTACAGAACAAAAACCAAAGCTGAACTTGAAGAACCTTCGGCAATCGAAGTCGTCCAATAGTCTGAACCGGAAGTGGAAGTCAGGGTTAAAAAGCTCGTTTGATTCAAAATAACATCACCGACAATCAGCGTTGGATCGTTATCATCATCCACATTCGCAAAAACCAAAATCATCCAATCCGAAATTTCGAGCAGACTCACCTCGAATTTGACAGCCCCACTTCCGGTCCTCCCAGTTCGACACCTGTAAAAAAACATCAAGAACCTGACTAACTTTTTCTCAAAATAATTGCGCTCGAAAAAAGTATTCAAGCAGCAAACCAAGAGTTGAAAGTTTCTCAGATAGGAGCGAAAGACATTTGCAACATAAACCAATCAGAGCTCGTCAGATGAACTATGTAATCATCACCGCAAGTTTCAACCCTACCTCCATCACCAAAAACCAACCCAAAGTCAACATTGACTCACCTCCTTGACATGGAACACTCCACCGATCTAGAGCTCAAGAAACTCCTTCACGAGCTGCGATAAACAAACCGTTAAATATTACCGACCGAGAAACCAAAGGTATTCCTGCGAGCGAAATGTGAGGACGGAAAACTTCAGAAAAAAATTAGAGTACATTTGAAACATCACTGCTTTCAGTTGACGCGCATGAGTTTGTCATCATTTGTATTCCACCCCAAAACGATAAAATGAAAATCTTTGCAGCAGAACTTACCCAAGAACAACGCGGTGACTTCTCCCAAACGCTCTAGTGGTGAAATGCGTCTCTTCACTGGACAAAAAAGGAACAATCACTAAAACGGTCGAAGCATATTAAATGCTATTTTTTAACTGAAAACTTCAGGTAAAAAAGGTTGAAATCACGGCTGTTCATTCAAGAGGTGTCAAGTCAGTTTATCATCACTTTCTTCAATTTCAAAAGGAAAACAAGAGAGCTAATTTTCTTACCGTGATATCCATTCTACAAACTTCAGACTTCCTTCGATCCTCAAAAATTCCTGAGATGCAAGACTTCCATCAGGCAAGCATAATCGATGAATGAAAAAGGCAGATCGGTCTGCGGTTTGGAATGGGGAATTATGTCAGAAGAACGAAAGTAGAAATTGTCCCACGTTTTCCAAAGATAGACTGCAGTCAACTCCGGATCAACATTCTGATTTACTCATCCTATTTCCCCCTTCTAACGCCACTTCAAGAAAGGCACCTTACCTTCTGACTTCATCATCCGTTCCGATTTCCGTTCCGATTTCCAAAAGTCAACGCTAGAGTCTGGAATGAGAGAAACATTGAATGTTATCTGAAGATTAGAGGATGGGACTGTCAAAGGCAATAAAATGACAACACCGAAGGCAATCTTCACTCGACCCTTTGTTTCCCTCCCGTTTGAGCATACATGACTTCTCCAGAAAAGGAAAAGCCACGCCAAGAAGAGAGGTTGTGTTTCCTTAATCTAACTTACAAGGCTTACCCGTTCAATTTACTCCAAAGGAAGAATGTCAGTCCTTTCAAACGTTCCTAAAAAATCGAAATATCGTTCGGCATGGCTCATCATACCAGGATGATATCTGCAGCGTTCTGCAGTGCAGAAGATTTCAGGTTCAAGTTACCAAATTGCGTTAGATAATCATGACGATTATTCATAAGAGGTGTCAGACAAAATCTCATCATTTTCTACTTCAGAGATTGCAGCACTGGAGCTTCACTCAATAGTTCTTACCAGACTTTCAAAGTTGTTTTCAAGGAGACGGAAGCTATTTGCGAAGGAATGCAGTGGCGACGGTGAACCGTTAAGAACTCAAGCAAGCCAGACCTAGAAATAGAAAAAACAAATTATTTCCATTTGTTGCGGCATTTTTCGGCACAGTTTACAGCAGGCAATGCTGCAGAACTGCTTCCTAAAGACGCTACACTTCTTTCTTGCCTCTCTACTGGCCAAAGCGATCGAAAAGATCCGAACCTTCGGTGGCGAAAGGCCGAAACAACATAACGGAAACCCTGAACAACGTTATCGTGACTGTACAGAACAGGGCCGTGCTCGACACGCCCTTGAGTAGGCGAACCTGCACATCGGCACGGTCCTGACACAGATGGGCGAAAGACATTACCGTTGATTGAGTGTCAACTTGATTCTCCACGTCGGCAAGATAGCGAAATCTTTATCGAACCTCCGCTAGCGAACTGTTCCTTTCGTTGATCTCCATTGCTTTCCTCAATCTGGAACAGAAAGACCATACTGCGTGAATCAGTGAGTTGAGCCACATTCACGCTTCAAAAAGGGACCCAGAAAATATCAGACGGAATTATACATCTTCACTGTCTGCCTCGGAGACTCTAGTCAAGTCATCAAGAAGCCCTCGCCCATAACGCTCGTTACACAAGAGAAGAAGGAACGTACCATTCTTCCAAAAACAGCTGGAGCGATCTGCCATCTCAGACCAGGGTTCCGCAATGCCGAAAGGGTCGGGCAGGATATCTAGCCGATTTCGCAACACCTGCAAGAAACCACTATCGTCAGAAAAAGCTCCTTCAGCTTTCCAATTTACCAAAGATTGTTAACGAAAGCTTCAGATTCGATGATTAACTTCACAGCCTCTTGACGTGTCAAGATAACTCAAAAACTCTAGCCTAGAGGTCATCATAAAAGCTTCTTCGAGAGGAACTCAAGGAAGTTTAAATGGTTGGGAAAACTCACCATTGCCGATCTTTCCTCCGAGCTCAGCCGCCATCCTCGCACGTCATCCTTCTTCCAGAAAGGACGAAACGAAACAACTACCACAAAAAACATAGCTCGTGCCTCCTAGAACGAGAAAGGAGTTTCTCTGATGAACCGATGCGGCGAAAGAAAATCCTCAACTAAAAAGTAATTATTTTCCGGATTTTGCTCGAGGAGTTGACGCTGGATGCAAGGCGGGACTTAGATAAGAGCGACTTTGTAAATGGTCCTCACAAGCACTGGTTGGCCGGTTGAGACAACGGAATTTATGGCTGGCTGCGGCAAGCCGAACAGAAAACGAGCAGGTGAGTACTGTTAACACACAGGGCAAGTAAGCCGAAACGTCGCGTTCTAAAAAGCGCTTATTCGTCGTTGGTTGGACGTTATCGGAAGTTCGGAATGTTTACCGGACTGACATTCCTCCATAAAAACCATGCTTAAAACAATGAGAAAGGAACCATAAGCTGCGGTGAATTGGTCCTTGGGAAACATGCTAACAATGAATTAGAGATGATTCAGATAAAGACAGCAACAAGGAACTTTTCAGGCACTGGGATCCCTCTTCATCAGAGCGATATCCGCCTCGACCATTTCCCTCACCAGCTGGTTGAAGTCCGTCTTCGGAACCCAACCGAGTTTCTCCTTTGCTTTCGTGCAGTCACCTTGGAGGTATTCAACTTCAGTCGGACGGTAGTATTTCGGGTTGACTCTCACCCGAACAACGTTTGAGCCTTCTTCAATACCAACTTCCTTCTCCTCTTTGCCTTCCCACCTATAAAAAACATCTTATCTAAGGCAAACATCCACGCAAAATCAGCTTCAGTACGAACCTTATTTTCTTCCCGATCACGGCGAAAGAAGCTTCGACAAATTCTTTGACGGAATGTACGACGCCCGTTGAGATGATGAAATCATCGGGCACTTCCTGCTGCAGCATTAGCCACATCGCCTCCACGTAATCTCTTGCGTGGCCCCAGTCCCGCATGGAATCCAAGTTGCCCAACTCAAAGTGCTCCTCCAAACCGATGTGGATCTTGGCCACTTCGCGGGTAATCTTCCTCGTGACGAAAGTTTCACCTAGAGATAAACCAGCGAATCCAGACCGAATTCGTCTTTCGCATCTGATGTTTACCTCTTCTGGGACTTTCGTGGTTGAAAAGTATGCCATTGCAAGCATACATGTTGTACGCTTCCCTAAAGTTGATGACGATCCAGTAGGCATACAGCTTGGCTACGCCATACGGTGATCGCGGGTAGAACGGGGTGGTTTCCTTCTGAGGGATCTCCTGGACCTTGCCGTAAAGCTCACTGGTGGAAGCTTGGTAGAACTTCACAGTGTCTCCCAGCCCGCACGTTCTGATGGCGTCGAGAAGTCGAAGAGTACCTACGCCATCGACGTTGGCAGTATATTCGCCCAAGTCGAAGGACACCTAGAACACCGACGAAATATTAGACATATCATTCTTACGCTCGACCGGGAACAGCAGCACTGAGCTTAGCCTTAAGCACAGCCGAGAGACTGGCACGACCTCCAGCGGACAGTCGTGACGTCAGCGCGCTGACACGAATGCATACCTTGACGTGGCTCTGAGCTCCTAGATTGTAAATCTCATCCGGACGCACGTCGCTGATAATCTTTACCAGACAGGTGCTGTCCGTGAGATCTCCGTAATGCAGTTTCATCGCTGGAGCAATAAAGAATGCATTCTGGCGCTCGCACCATTAAATTTTGTAAAGATTTGCGGCGCGGAAAAACGCGTCGACTTACAGCCTTCTCGATGCGTCAGAGGATCATCGTACAAATGCGAAATGCGTCCCGTGTTGAAGCTACTGCTTCTTCGGATGATTCCGTGGACGTGATAGCCTTTACTCAGAAGGAGTTCAGCCAGATATGAGCCATCCTGCAACGCACAAAATCGTCAATTTCGAACAGAAGATGCACAGCAAAACAATCACGAATCAACCGACAAGCGCGGGATAAACGTAAATTGTATAATTTGTATTAAATCATTTTTGTGCTCCAGTTGTCAGTCGGTTCATGAAGTGTTTTACGCTTAGATGCGGTTGTTATAACACTTTCTTAGGATACCTGGCCCGTTATGCCTGTGATGAGTGCCACGCGCTGCTTCCGGTCGCCGTTGGCGAGATCGGGTCGCCTTAGGGTGCTGGAAAACATGGCCACTTCCGGATCTGCGCGAGCATTACGAGAAGACATTTTGCACTTGCCTGAGCACGAAGAAAATCTGGAGAAAACTCAAGGAAACATACCTCGAAGCTCGATTCTTGGTTCGAATGCGGATGGCTGGTTACAAGGATCAAACGATGGCACCGAAACGGACCTTTTTGCAGCGTTTGCATGAATTCCGTTGATTTCCACCTGAAAAGCAGTCGAAACAGCAACGTGTCACTTTACAAATCTCCACCACAGCTCTTCTCTGTAACTTATGAATTTCAAAGAGGTAGAGACCTCGTTGTACCTGGAAACACTTGAGAATCTGCTTCTTCTTCGTAATACGGAGACGATGAAAGAAATTCCGTTTCCGGTTGCTCATCCATGCCAACAAATCAAATCTTGATGGCAATCAAGCGACCGCACTGTCACGGAGTAGAAACCAAAGGTATCGACGAGACAGTTTCCTCGAAATCCGACTTCTGTTTGGCCTGTTTTCTGAACACACTGACCAACTTGCGGACGAACTAGCTATACATCAATCAAATGAGAGCTGCCTGCCGTGCATTGTAATTTGGTGGGCTTTATCGTGTGGGTTGGATATAGAACACAACAGAACGTGTCGCATGACGACAGAAAAATAAGCTGCATAACGTAACACTGTGATACGTCAGTGAGATGATTTCACCAAAAGCGCGGACAGAGACTTTTCTGGTTTTGATTTGTGATATCATGATCATATTCTCCTGAGAATCTCCCCCTCTTCAACCGTTGAGACTTATTCTGATCTGCTCTTCTCATTCCTTCGTGTCCTTCGCTACAGTTACGTAAATCTAATATTTTGGACTATGGAGGACGATAGCTCGTCTTCTTTCCAACATCGATTGTCGACTAGCCAATCAACCCTGACGACGGATGGATAGTTTGCGCCTCTGTCCTTGACGAGAACGATCTACGGATTTGAAGCATTCTACTTTTTGCTTTCTCAACTTAGATGATACCTTCTACACTTGACATAGAAATTTCACGGAGGTCTGAGTCGACTGGAAGCCACTGAGATCCGGATAAAAGGTACGAAGAGCATTCGTCTCACTGAACGCTTTTTTGTCACTCACGCATGCGTCATCCGTCGAGCCGTGTGCTCTTATTATTAGCTGTGACGTCATGCGTTCGTTTTCGTGGGTGTGTCGAGGTTTGTCGATAAGCTTGTTCGTTCTTCTTTTC
The DNA here is from genome assembly GCA_001949185.1 of Ramazzottius varieornatus. Taxonomy (NCBI): domain Eukaryota; kingdom Metazoa; phylum Tardigrada; class Eutardigrada; order Parachela; family Ramazzottiidae; genus Ramazzottius; species Ramazzottius varieornatus. The sequence goes on along the minus strand of BDGG01000003.1, from coordinate 1,085,772 downwards.
GTTCAATATTTTCCTCTTCAGCACACTTTCATCCTCTGCAGATTTCACAAGGGCTTTCCAACAATGGCGTCCAGCCAGCGGAACCCAACTCCACTGCAAGAACTCGACGCGCTACGGATAAAGAGCGAGGCACAGCTGAAATCAACGGTCGGCAGTGATCCTCTGAACGACTGGACTCTGTTCATCAAATGGGTTTATGGTCTTTACAAGGAACAACCGGACAGTATCCAGAAGGAAAGAGTTTACGCCGCAATCTCCAACTGTTGTCATGCTTTATATGAGCAAAACAAAAGCACCAAGCGATACTTTGACAATGACACGTTCGTCAAGCTGTGGCTGAAAATGGCTGCGGATAGTCCGGATCCGTTGAAAACCTTCGAGTTCATGTACAAAGAGCAGGTATTATCCTGTTCCAGTTAACATTACGAATAAGATTTGGACGCTCGATGAACAAACTCAACCAGATCGCTTTTTTCATGCGGCGCACGCTTCCAGCCGATATTACTGTAAACGCGTGCCACTTCGACGAAACCTGCAAGATCGTTTTCTCAAGTGGGGCATGAATCCAGCCAATACAGCATCACCAACAATGTGCGCCACTTGAGGAAACGATCTGCTTCAGTTTGTTTGCCGAGGTCCTAAATTCAGGGCCGACGTCCCTAAATGGTATTTCTCTAGTGGGTGATATTCATCGTAGATCGGGCTGAAGTCGGTTGAACTGTACGTCTATTGGTCCAACCTTCTAAGGGACAAGAAGAACGATCTGAAAGAAGCGTCGCGGATTCTGGAGCTCGGTACGACTGCCTGTAAGGAGAACGCACCGGGTTTGGCGAAGCTTCGGAAATTACAGACGGATATTGCCGCAAGACCCGAAAGGAAGCTATCGTTGGAGAGAGTAGCAAAACCAGTTTCGACTGCGAAGAAAGAAGAGAAGATTGAGGAGAGGAAAGCTTCGAGCGAGAAAGAAAATACGTCAGGAACGGAAGGGGAGAACTTTGTGAAACCTTCTTCTATAGTCCCAGTCAGAGTTCCCGGTATCACTGCCTTAATCTCTAAACAGTAGTCTCTTTCCTACTTTGAGATGGACTTCCAAAAAAATCGTAATAACGCGTGGGGTAAAATTGGGGGAAAATGAAGCGGTCTGAAATTTTATCTGTTTTTTCAGCTGCGGAAAAAGTGGATCCTTCGTCCTTCAAGGAAACAGGATCACCTGCTTCACCCACAATGTCCACGACGTCCAGCAGCGTGTCGGTTCAGTCGTCGAGAACTTCCCTGGTACCTCCGCCCATCACTTCCAAGCAGTTCCAGATGGGTCGGAAGCCGCGAGACAGCCTTTGCATCAGAAGGTACGATAAACTGCATGTTCATCCGCCTGTCGCTCCTCCACCTAGCGTGGCCTCCAAACTGACAACCACAACCAAGCACGTGGAAATTTCAACAAAGACGACAGTGGTGGTCGAAGAAAGAAATGAAGCAATAGAAAAAGTAAGGCCGGAATAATTATTATACACAGTAGTATCCGATTTCGGTTTGCACAGTGCATATTTGTGATTGTTTGGCTCCAGGTGGAAGTGGTAGTTGAATCCAATGACGAGACGGACAGCGGAGCTTCTTCGCAAGGCACGAAGATAAGGAGAAGCGACGATGATAGCGGACTAAGCAGCCAGAATGTCCACGAAGCCTCGCCCGGTCTGTCTCAAAAGACACAGATCATGTCCAACGGTATGGAACATTTCGAAAGCCTTAGCAGGTCTACGAAACACTCGTACACGTTTCTTGAAGTCGTAGTAGTGGCACTAGGAAGTATAGTATATTACGCAAAGCCTGTCTGAGAGTACGATGTCGAAGGGTAGTGATCTTTCATCCACCTGAGTACATTTGCGCGTGCATTTTGTAAGCTGCGAGAATGTGCATGTGCATGCAAGATCGATGCAGTGCTTTCCAAAGTTTCAAGCTTCCTCCGCGAGTATTTCTTTTGTCGTTACAGCAACATGCGCCGCCTTTCACGACTCAGCTACTAAAGAACCCTCTTCCGACGGCAGCGAAGAACCTAGGACACAACCTCACACCAATCGTCCTCTCGGTTTGGAAGCCGGTCAAGCTTTCGCGTTCGACCACTTCCCATCCAACGATGGCTGTGAGATGTCCTTCGAAGAACGTCTAGCTCTTCGCTACCGTTCCAAGCAGTCCCATACGGTCTTGGCCGTCCTTTCCGGCGAAGCTTCGGACGAAACACTGAGCATCACACAATCAGTCAACCAAACCCACATTTCCCCACAAAAGAGTCCCACATTCTCCGAAGAGTTCATTCAGCTCCGTGAACAAAATATCCACTTAACAGAGCAACTGAATAACATAAAAGAGGAAGTTGTACAGTGGAAACACAAGTTAGAAACCAGTGAGAGAGCCAGGAGTGTCTTTGAGGAAGAGTATAGAATACTGAAGGTCGATGAAGCCAAGTTCAAGACCGCGATCGATAAGCTCGATTCCGCCGAAGACCTTCACACCAAAGCGGACTCTAAGCTGAGTATTTCCAAAGAGATTCTCCATACATTGACTTCTTGCTTGTCGGCCTTCAGTCAAGATCTGGGGAAGGACGAAATGGCCGTGGTGGATGCCGTGTTGAAGCTGGCCAGATTTTTACAGGACAGACTGAAGAATCCGGGGGAAGCGGAGATTGGTGAGCATTTCAACGTGCTGAAGACCGTGACGGACCACCTGGTGTTGGTGGTAGAGCGGAAAAGGCTGAGGATGAACGGAAAACATCGTAGAAGTACCGGCGACTTTAACCTGGTAAAAAAACCGTCCGATAAAAAAAAAACGAAATCTTATTGTTAACCATTTTTTTAGTTGGCCGTCGGCAGTTGGACTGAACATGATGGTTTTCTCATGTGGCGCACTTCTTCGTTGCTCTTGGGTGGAAGAGTGAGCCACTAGGAAGAACAATCATGTTCAAGACATTTACCATGCCCCAATCAGTTCCGAGATTGTTTCCTTCGAAAAGCTGATTGGAATGATATCTTGTATCAGTTCAGTTATAAGGAAAAGAGATTCTTTTTCTGTGGGTGCAGAGTCGAATGGGTTTTCTTGTTAGATGAAGAATAATGAGACGACATTTGGTGACGACGTCTCTTCCGTCACGCGGAGTGGCGCCAGTACGCGTTCCTCTATCCTTCCCTGTTCTCAGCCCGACCAGACCAACCCGAACATTCGAGCCATGTGGAACTCCACCATCAACCAGACGTCGCGGGACTCCCAGCCACGCAGCGCTTCGTCCGACGCTTCGCGCCACAAACCTCCCACCATGTTCGACGAGACGTCGAGGTCTCTTCTCGTCCAGCCCGAACCTGTTGCCACAACCGTCCTCGTGCCTGTCCGGTAGGTCCACCTTCCTCTTTGGCTCGTTCAGAAATACATCTGGTGTGTCTTTTTTAGGCAAAGTTTGGCGCCTCGGAAGTCCGTCAAGCAACCGGCCTTGCAGACTAGCGCAGTGGCGGATCCAGAAAACGTCCCGGTGACAGTGAGAAAGCAGGTAGTTGAGGTCCCCGCTTTCCAGATCTTCGAGGATCAGTCTTCGAGGCAACCGGAGAACTACCTGCCGGAAGTGAAGCCGAAAGACGCGGCGAAGGAGGAAGAGGAGAAAAAAGATAGTGATGATGACAGTGAGAACACGCCACCTATCGACAGTCCCCAGCAAAACAAAACTGCAGCGGTAAATGAAAACGATATCCATTTAAAAATGAAGAGCCGAAAAATGTGTTAATAATAATGTACAATATAGCTGTGAAGGATTTTTGGAACGTCGGCCAACGGTTCCACCCAGATCGTTAGTCAAGTGGTGTACATTGTCAGTGTCAGTGGTCGAGAGCGTGCGCCACTTTGAAACCCAAACTGGGTGAATTGATTGGCGAAATCTCCTTTTTCCAGAGTTTTCGCTAGAATCTTTGCTTTCACCTCTTCTTTTATCTCAGGCGGCGAAGTTAACGTCGCGCAAGGTGACCGGTGTCCTGAACGAATCGCTAGATATTCCCGCTGTTCCTCCCGATCGTCTCACCGCCCAAGACTTCATCGAGGTGGAAGCTTCCTCGTCTGATTCTGACTACGAATCGGAACCCATCTCGACCAAGACGGCGTCCCTCCTTCCGTCCAACGATCCACCATCGACTCGGCCGTCGACAGCAAGGCCTCCCATGCCCCAACCTCGTCGCTCCATCGCCTTCAACACAATGGCGTTCGACATGAACGATGAGTTCAATGTCACCCAAGATGTCATCGCGTATGGCCGGAAGTCGCTCGGCGGTGCCACGGACCAAACTCTACCCTTCATGTCACAGGTAAACATGATCACGTCCAAAACAGAAATAATCTGGGAGTGCAGCAACAGCTCGGCTAGATTGTTTTGTTTCCCAAGTGGCGTACGTGGTCAGCCATCAGTACCTGAAAAGTGCGCCACTTAGTATAATTATTTTCTCGAAGTTCCCAAGTGGCGTACGCTTCCAGTCAATAACATAGACAACGTGCGCTACTTGAGAATTCAATCTTTTCGAGTCTGCTTACCGAGTTCCTGTTTTTGTAATACAACTCGCAATAGAAATCAAGGTAGCTCAGTGTATTTCCCAGTGGGGAATACCTTGATTTCTTTCGGCTGTGTCTACGAAAAGAATATGCTAGAACAGAAGGGGGACTATGGAATTTAACCTCTTTCAGGTGGAGTTCTTCCAGTCCATAGATCCAGGAAAGCACATGTCTTCCACGCCGGTGGTCCTCGGTCTGACCGAAGAAGGGCTGACCAAAGAGCAGTTGCGGATGAACCGGCGGCCCAGTTACCTACCACCAAGCGGTGTAAGTAAGCTCCTTAGTCCCATCAATGAAGGCAGCAGGGAGAAGAGTACGGCGAGCTGTGCCAGTTCCAGCGGTGTCTCGACTTGGACCAAGTCAAAGTCCAAGAAGAGCCTGGGGACCTATAGTCCGCTGAAAGAGAACGAGGAAGTTAGCCATTCGACAAACACTAACAATGCCATAGAATAAGATGAACATCCAAGTGATCGGTCTTTTATTTTCCGTTTTGCTTTTGAGTTTTCCTCGTTCGTGGTTGCAGATTCATCTTTTTCGAGTTGAGTGTTGTTGGTCATGACTTCTCACCATGGTACTGCATTTACATGGCTGCAATGTTAAAAAGCTTGAATGCGTATCAACGATGAACAATCAATATAACGTAGGCTGTAACGCTTGAACTTTCGGGCGGGCCGGATCGAGACAAAAAATTTTTTCATGACCACGTCGCGTCATTTACAGTACACGCAAGACGAGAAATCATGGTACAGTAAAAATAATGGGACAGGCGGAGAGGACGGCAAAATGGATATTCGACCGTAGAAAAGCGTCGAAAAATGTATTACTGTGAATCGGTCGCGTACGTACGTGCTTCCGTACCGTCGCAGCGAAAAGGTCTGTACCATAATTTTTCACTGTACCATAATTTCTCATCCTGCGTGTATACCTCGTACTCGTAAGTTTTATTGTATCCTTTGTGTTCCTGGATTCTCTTTATGTCGGTGAGCCCGGATTATTGTCGGTCCTCGCAAGGCATGTCTCCACGCTTGGCCCCACCAGTTGTGCAAGGTGGTAGCAGCACTCAGTCCTTCTTACGGACCTTCCGGGAACGAACATCCGGCCTTGAGATCTGAACAATGTGGCGCATCGATACAGTGTGGGCAATTAAGTTACTCTAAAAGGGGGAGGGCCAAAATCGAGTTTTCGACAAGTGACGTAGAAACTCCGGCTCGAAGTAATCAGCAGATCAAGCGGCAGTTCACGTCTCTGGAGTGCAGCTTGATCAGCTGTTTGCTTTCTGCGTCGCATCGATTTTGGCCTTGCCCCTCTTAGAGTATCTTATTTGCCTACACTGTACGTGCGAGGCGTAATAGGCAAATCATTGGTGGAATCTCTGGTGTCTCATGCAGGTACCCGAACCTGGAACCGAATTCTTGGTAACTCTCTAATAATATGCATTCACAAAATATAACAGAGCCTCAAGAATTCGAACAAACTCTGGTCTGAAGAAAAAGCACTCAGTACGGCGTCGATCAAGGACTGTAGAGAGACTCGCCCCAACAGAGAGCAGCCAATGCGCCATAAAAATACCGCTTTTGTCGAGAACGCCAAATATTCCGGCTAGCTCTGATTCGCCCTCGCTTCGTGTAACTGTCAACACACCCACCCAAACGTTTGATGACTTACTAGTGGCGCCCTTGTTGGGGCCTTGGACTCGGAACCGCGCAGTGGCCATTATGTATCCTAGCACTGTCAAGGTTCCCTGATGTCAAGAATAGTCAAAGCTCGCCTGCGTGTTTCTTTATTTATCACATTCTTGTGGTCGTTTCTCCTTGAACGTATTTTCTTTCCATATAACGGTTCTGATGCATCCTGTGTGCACGACATTGAACATTGATTTTCTGCACCCCCCCCCCCCCTCCCTCTCACAATCATTGTTTACGTACTTGAAAGCAACCTCTGCGGACATAAATACGCTTTGCATGATCATCACTTAGAAAATCATTAACTTTAACTTTGCTTGATGTCAGCGGGAACACTCATATAGATTTCCTTCAACCGAGAAAAATGGACAGCGGATATCTATCAGTACTCTGGTCCATGTTAAGTTTGACTTTAGTTATCACCAGCAGAGCTCAGGTAACGAGTCTCCCCACTACTCAGCAGCCTTCCTCTACAACGACGACCACTGTGGCTGCAGAGATTTTGCCGGTAGCCAGCATGGCCAAGACCCTCGAAAGCAGACGAGCACTCGCTCTTCTAGCCAACTTCCTGGCCGCCCAAATTACCAGCCAAGTACAAGCCCGTCAAATCTCCATGAACAACGTAGCCAGACAAGTCCCAGTTTCTTACAGCTACCCATACTCGCACGCTGGTTATGGAAACTACGGCTACAATGGATTCAGCGGTCAACCCACAAACGGAAACCCAGCCAATGGTATCGGTTACAACGGTTACAACCTGTACTACTCAAACGGACTCACCCAAGCAAATTATGCTGTCAACGGATACGGTAACTCGGGTTATGGTAACGGGTACTACGGACCATCTTATCCAACGCCGTCACCTGTTGATCCACCAGTTCTAGACCCGAACGTCAACGACGAGCTGGAACGGTCAATGGCGGTCCTCAACAGTATTGAAGACAGTCTGCCTCATGCTACTCGATTCAACCCCTTTCCAGTAATCTCCCAACCGAAACAGTCCAGTCAGATGCAAGGAGGCATGGATCAGAACAGATTCCCCCAGCGTCAGGTGGTCACACCTGGCATTCCAGTACGCGGTAGCCCGCTAACCGGTTCGTATGGGTATGCGAGTTTGTCTGGGGGAAGCGCCTATGGATAAAGCAGCGTGTGCATGGTGGCCTGGAACGTCGGTTCACGATGCCGAAACAAAAATGTCGGACACCATCGCAGTTTACGAAAACTACTTTTCGTAGTCTCAGAATGCACTGTTGTTTAGTATGCTGCTTGTAAAACGAAAGGCGCAACGAATAACACGTTCGTTATTGCTCATTAACACGCCGACAAATATACACGCACGATGGATAGTCCTTTCCGCCTGTCCCATAGTTGGGACAGGCGGAAAGGACTGCAGAATGGAAATTCAACCGTAGAAAATTGTTGAAAAGTTATTAGTGTGAATCGGTCGTGTACGTACGTGTTTCCGTACCGCCGTAGCGCAAAGGCCTCTCCCGTAATTTTTACGCTTGCCGTTCTTCGTGCGATAGCCTTTGATGGTGGTAATGCAGAGCGGCCCGCGACCCCAGGCAACATAATGGCCAAACGCGTGGCAAAGGAAATAGTGCTCGCCTCGCTAAATCCCAAGGTGGGTTTCGAAGTACAGGCGCTGGTAGCCGAAAAAATTATAAGGTCGGTAGCTCCGGCGACGTTCGGACCAGTAATGCGGACACAAGGGGAGCCATTGCGATTGCCAAGTAAGTGGTGCTGTACTGTAATGCTTCTTGAACTTCGCGAAGCACGTCATCATACGCGCGAAATATCCCTTAGGGGGTTGGCAGGGCAAAATTTTCGGACCGGGGTTCAACTGTAGGCGTATACTGACCTGTTTCGTGAAGTTCAAGAGGCATTACAGTAATATTGTCTTCCGCTTGGCTGTCAATGGGAAAGGCTAGAGGCTGAACGTACTCATTTTTACGTCGACGAGCATCCGTTTCAGAAGGGTTTCCTGACGTGGGTACCCGGAGAAGGTACCTGTAACCATTGTAATTCAGCTATCGGTACAGCTAAAGCTTGCTAGTTGCTACTGTACGAGCCCTACTGAAATTTGTACAGAATTTACTGGGGAAAGCTGCTCGTACACACTCATGCTGAGACATCAAGAAAGCCACGCTTCGAAGCCGATCATGGGGATCCCCCCAATGAACAGAACTCCAAGCCCGCCACATGCTGGCCCGATCTTTACGAGCTGTAGTTCGTGCAAGAAAATCGAGAACCAGGTGTCCTCCCAACTCGTGGTGGAACCAGCATCTCCTTATAGTCAACGGGTATACTGTAGCCGGGGCACCTACTAATTTGTCATCTATTGGAATAGTCAAAACTAAGACGACCTTTAGTGTCAGGTATGATGACCTTCAAAACAATTTACTTTCCGCGAAACTCGTGCAGGCTTCGGATTTTTCAGTTTGCCTCTTCGCCATTACCACCAAGGCTTGTTTACCTAAAAGACCAAGTTTTTGTTTTTGGACACCTCAAGCCGATTGCACAAGTCGTAAGAAAGAAAACCCCATGGTGCGAAAAAAGGTCACTTCTTATACTTATTACCAAAGGTCGGCGCACTTATTGCCAGAGGTTGGTACTCTCGTTACCCCTCCAACAACGTAATAGCGTAATGAATACACCGGCTAGAGATGGATACCAGCACGCGATGTTATTCTGGCTAAGGAAGATCTCTGTTGGGCTGCGACGGATATGAATAAGAAAGAGTAATTCATTCAGGGAGCAACCGCTTTGGATATTACATCCATTACCGCGTACAATCACGGTTAATAACGCTTCTGAGCACAAACAGTTTACAGGGTGGGGACGCCAAGTGACTACCACCTCATCATATTCATGGCGCTCTCGACTGAGCATGTTGTTCCTCACAAGTATTGTTTCTTGATTTATTTATAGTATCCCTATTGCCACCTTTTAAACAGAACTGGCCCGGGAACAATGTCTATGCGAAGTCGAGAATCAACTAAGATCGAGACTAGGGAGGGTGCACCCCCGCAGCTGCTCCGACGCGAACTTTTCACTGTTCTCCCTTCGGAAGATATCTTCTTCTTCTCGTTCTTTCTGGACAAAATACTTTCAAAAGATGGCAATTGGGATACCAAATCAAGCTGACATCAGATATATTTACGCGGTTTAGGATATCAACTAGATAAAGCAGGTGAAATGTAGCTCCGCGTAAGCTTGACCACGAGTGTGTTCTTCAGGATGGCCAGCGTAGAGATGGGATAAGTGTGATTAAGTTCGGTGTGGTATTTTCCGATTTGGAAAACTCACACCGAATCGAAAATTTCAGTATGAAGTCAACACCGATATTTTTGATTCGGTAAATTTCTGCACCGAAATTTCGATTTATCACACCAAATCAAACCGAAAAATCGGTAAACCGAAAAATATAAAGTTTCTCTTATTAACGGGAAAAACCAGGTAAAATTGGCGCAAAACGGGGCGAGCCGCAAGCGTACAACGCTTGGCGTGTCTTGACATGTTGGGAGGTTTTCCTCCACCGGATGGCTGTCTATCTAGCTAGCAGAAATACAGTCTGTAAGCCGAAAAATTTCTCGGGATCGCTCAGAAATCGGTCAAACTCTCATCTTTCTGAGCCTTTCGGTATTTTTCAATTTACCGAAAATTTTCGATTAGGTATCGGTTTGGTGCGAACGCACACCGAAATCGGTTCTTCAGTGTGAGACTCACACCGATAATTCCGGTTTCGGTAACTTCTCATACCAAATCGATAAGTTCGATTTAGTTTCGGTAAATTTCTGTAAATCACACTTATCCCATCTCTAGGCCAGCGTCCTCGACGGTACTTTGCCGTGTACACTGAGGGTTAAAAAGCAACCAGTTTTCGGCACAAGTCGCGCGGATCATGCTGTACGATATCCTGGTAGTCTTCTCGGCCATTGCTGTGCCCGTGGTCTGGTAGAAACGCCGACAGCGAGGCAACCACCGCGTCAGTCAGATCCACAGTGCTGGGAAGAGGTGCCGGCAAGCTGTCGCCGAAGTCAGTAGCTGAAAATCGAGGAAAAGCTAGGACATTTTTGCGCTGGTAGCTAACTCAAGAAAGCGGAAGAGACGTCGTACTTTGGATTGTGTCACTTGTTGACCACAACGACGGTTCTTTGTGGGGCACCGCTTATTTGCTACTTCGCTGAGTTGGTGTACGGAGGTGGCGCCAGCACACGGCTTGTGGACGTGAGCACGTTCATCTATGCGGTGACACCTGTCATCGACCCCAGCTCGCTGATGGAGATTTGTTTCTATCTTGCTGCAAAAACCACCAGTTCGTTCCGGTGGAAAATTAGCTTGACGAATCCTGCTATAGAGCAAAGCCTTTTGCACCATGTTAATATGAACATTAAGCACCCCTTATTTTACTGAAAAACGATGTACCGGATTTTGGCCCACCGAGACTTTATGCATACTTGTCCAGCAAACGACGGTTTTCATCGCCCATTAAATCAGAACCCGCTTTTTGTGATGGCTGAAGTATCTACCTGGCTGAAGGTCAGACGGGCAAATGATTACCAGCATCGTGCTCTTTGATGCCAGTCACACCAGATCGCATCCGCATTTTAACTTTACCCGCGGGGTCCCCAAATTCAGACTCGTTTCCTGAACATTTGACTTGCAATCGTTCGTACGCAAAAAGGGCCGCCGATACCCAGATGTCGCCCGCGTGAGAGTCAGAGGGACTACATCTGAACATGCTGGGCAACGATGACTCGCGTGGTTGAGTGCGCCATAATTTACGAGCACCTCAGTAGTGTTTCCTGCAGGCAGTCAATAGATACCTACCAAGGAGACTTTCGGTCACCTGTTTCGAATCAATTTTGTCGCACGCGATTTATCACTCAGGAGTACGCTGGACAGGCATTCCCATGCGCGGATCAAAACATCAGAAGGCATTTGGAGCAAACAAGGAAATGGGTATCATTCCGTTAATTGCTTTTAATGACCAATTAGAAAACTCAAATAGAGATTCCTCTTATGCGTATCCGTACATTTAGATATCCTCAAAAAAGCACCTTCTTACTAGATCTTCGATGCTCTTGTTGTTAGTGTGATAGGTTTTACCCAGATCCAGCCAGATATTTCCGCATTTAATCCCTGTGCTGTATTCTGTTCGCATGATGGACTTGGCCAATCTGAGTGACTACTTCAACCAGAACATCACAAGAAGGAATTTCACCGTGTTCGACGACCGAGCGCACTGGACAGCCTGTCCAGTAGTTTTGGCCATCATCATCCCAATAGCGGCGGTCCTGAACGGTGGAGTCTGTATCGTTCTGATCCTGACCCGGCAATCGCAGCCTCCCTTCAACATCTACCTCATCAACCTCACGTTCTCAAACTTCTGCTTCATCTTGTGCTACCTCCCGCTCGATATCGTCAACTCCATCTACGTCAGGTGGACGCTGGGTCGAACGGCTTGCGCTTACTACCAATTCGCCTATTGGCTATTCCACGGGTGTCTCACTAATTCCCATGTACTCCTGACGATGAATCGCCTGTGGGCGATTTTCTTCCCTCTGCATTACCACCGCCACCAAATCAGACACCGTAACGTAAGCGTAGACAAGTCAAAATCGTTCATCGAATACAGCATCAAGGGCAATGCTCGTGTTTGATCTGGCTCCTTTTGATATTCGCGCTTCCACGTTTACAATAGACTGTACAAGCGAATAACTTTCGAAACACTGTGTTACAATTAATGTTACTCAAATACTTTGGCATCACTTTTGCAAATCAACTTTTGCGTCGAAAATTTCAAGTATCAATATTTGAACTGGACATTTTTAGAGGGCCACGCTGATATGTGTCGGTATGTGGATCTACGTCAGCGGTTTTCTGACAATCGGGATCGTTATGACACCGGTGCTTGTCGATACCGTACCCTGTACACTGGAGACCGACAAGAACCTACAGTGGGCAAAGGCAGCCCAAACGGTGCTCTACGACATTCCACTGGTCTTTTTGGCATTCGCCGTGCCGTTGGTTTGGTACAAGCGACGACTACGACGAACTCGCCCCGTCCAGGTTCTGAATGCCCGAGAGAGGGACAAACACCAGTCTCAACAACAAGCTATCGCAGTAGCCATGACGGCCAACAGCACGTTCGACTCCAGCAAGAGTAGGGATGCTTCGGTGCTGGCGGTTCGGAAGGCGATGGAGAGGTCGTACTTCCAGCTGTGGCTCGTGCTGACCTCCATGACAGTGCTGTGCTGGGCCCCACTCATCTGCTATTACGCAGTGGTCTTTTACGGAGGCCCTTACTATGTACATCTGGTAGAAGTGGGAACATTTCTGTATGCTGTGACGCCCGTAATCGACCCCATCCTCTTGATGATAATTATCCCCGTTCTTCGAGTCCCTCGTGTACATACATGATAGCCGGGCAGAAGGTGGGCGCTGCTGCAACCTGAGCGTTTTCCCTAATTTGTTTTCCCACGGGTTGTGACAGTTACAGTTAACCAGACTAGAATCGCCGTTTTACAGAATTTGTTGTCTCAGGACATCCGCCGTAGTTTCACTCAATTTTTACGTATTGAAACCCGTGCGGATCTGTTTGATGCTGTTGTGAGCGTTTCCCCTTGTGCCACTATGAGCGATATTATCTCAACCATACAAGGGGACGGTACGAGGTAAACGACATAATTCGGGCATAATTTTTCTCAGCTCCTGCTGGACGAAAAGAACCGCTTCTTGTTTCCTGAGGTAGACTGATCCACATCTCAAGGTTTCAATAGCTTTGAGAACGATAAAGCGTTGTGGGTCACGGGAATTTGGCCTGGGAGAAAGATGGGGCTGTCCAATGTTAAAAAGCCTAATGTTGTATCAACAGGCGTACGATGAGGATGGATCAAGCGTTGACGATAACGTTCATACTTTTCGCGTTGCCCGAATTATGCTGCGAAAATTGATATGCCCGAATTATGTCGTTTACCTCGTAGCGAGTTCGAATAGGCTGGCGGAGAAATCCCACGAAGGACCAAACAGACGGTGCTTTTGATATCGATACTGTCATGCTTCTTGAACTTCGCGATTTACGTCATAGTAAGCGTGCGCAGTATGCGTTATCATACCCGTACACTCCGCGCGTACTGTGACATCAGTTCGAGAAGTTTATAAAGCATTACAGTACGTTTCCCTTCTCGACTGCAAAAACACTATGCTGCTAAACAGCAAAGCTGGAAGAGCTGAGCATAGTCTCGAGTCCGATTCATTTCGTTTGGTTGCCTGTCTGACAATGTTCGGAGTGACGTCACGTCCGGTTTTTCTGGCGATATCTTTTTATCCTATGGAGGAATGAATGACTTGGGAACAAACATGATGCTGAGCTCGCGATCTATCGGACAAGATACTGTGGTGCTACGAAATTATCGCGCACTCAACCACGTGAACAGTAAATGATGCCCGGTGACAGCCAGCGAGGCTAAACTGATAACATCTGATTACACCGGACAGCGATGACTCATCACGTGGTTCAGTGCGCCATGATTCGGTTGCACTACACAACTCTAAAGACTCTGCGTCCGCGCAGTACGTGAACGTACAAGTAAAGTACAGCCCCGGTCCAGCTTAATTGCCTGTTCAAACCTCTACGAGACTGCATCCTCACGCAATTGTACGTACTGCGCTGACGCAACGAATTTTCACAGCAGTGGTTCACCGAAATAACCGAAAGTAGAAATCTCATCAAAACTCCGAACCCTCTTGCAAATTATGCTTAACACTTGAAAGGCCAAGGGGGTACCCCGGTTGCCTGGCGCACCCAAAAAGCCTTGCGGAATGGGTTACTGTTGAACCTTTTCGTCTCAAATTTTCAGTTAAACTTCCCCGAAAGCTTATCCGCCGTGTACACTGGTCAAAGACTCGGTGCTCACGAAACAGAAACAACTTCCAGAACGTCGAAGAATACAAGAGAGTATGACAGTGCTCCATTCGGTCAAGTGGATTAGGAAGGCATGGTAGTTCGACTTACGAAACTGCTTTCGCAGAGCTGGTGCGTGTCATATGTAGCAAACAAACAAATAGTTGCTTTTCGATGGAAAAATGGTTGTCCATAGGCTATGACGTCATTTTTCTGACGTTTTTCGCAAGCTGTACGGTTGATGTTTGTCTGGGGGCAAATAGGAATGGAAGAAGGGTGTACGGATCTCGAAGGAGTGGACTGTATGTACTTTCGGTTTTCACACTTTGGCACACCATGAACACCGTTTTTTCCTTGGTCTTGCCGCAAAGCTACACGCGCCTGCCCTAAACATAGCCATGGAAAAAATTGTGGGCTCCGGAGCGAAAGCCGCATTGCTCCGATTGATTCAATTGATTGGTCGGCTGCAGCTGGCCCCTGCCGCTTGCGCTCCGTGGCCCATACTTTTGTCCATGCCCACGTTAAGGGCAGGCGCAGGCGTGTATACGTTTGGCCCTTTAGACTGACGATGACGTTGGGCCCGCTGGTGTTCGCATTCGGACGAACATTTGGGTTACTTCACTCCAGCAAGTATTCAACGAGCAAGGTTGTGGAGTTCGATTGTGCTAGAGTTTTCGCTTCGATCACGGATATCGTAATAAGCACGGTTCCTCCCAACCTGGACGAAGTCATTGCTGATCTAAGGATCTTCACGCCAACAAGGAGCAACCATGTGTATGAGAGGGTTTTGTTATATTGCAGGCGCAATCTGTTAGGATAAGACTTCGATTTCTTACTTGCACTAGGTCTACGAACGCCGAACGGGGAGCGCCGAACACAGACGAGGTCAAGGCCGAAGATATATTAATAAATCGACGCTTGGTAAAACTAGTTAATGATACTGAGTTCGTTTCCGGAATGAGGGGAGGTTGTTTCGTATACCGACCCTGGTCCGGTTGCGCTGCTTGCGCAGCTCCCTACGGGGTGCATCTCGCGTACGTATACGTACTGCGCGGATGCAGCGAATCTTCACAGTAATCGTCATACTACATCTACCCTATTGGGGATCGTCACTCTTGGCTTTCTAACACTGCTTATCGAGAAAGCTGACGTCACAAGGTAAAATAGCTGATCGTGCGCGACTGAAATTCGGCGACCGTGTGTCTTTTTTTTCGGATGGAGTGGATAAGCGAATCAAACTTTAAAGATAAGCAGCCTCGGAGCTGCCTATCTCGAAAGTTTGGCCGTCCCAGGACGTGCTTGCGCGATAAGCTGTGTCACGCTGTGACGTCTGCTTTCTGCATAAGCGGTGTTAGAAAGCCAAGCGTGACGACTCCTTTTGTACTGGTTCGCGTGCAACACACAAAGACGAAGAAGTGGTGTTGTGAACCCACAAGGACGATTTCGGTTTTGCAGCGTTCTATCTCGACTCATGCGTTCGGTCAAGAGCCAACGAGTATTAAATTTGAAGATAACAACCTGGTTTTCGTGTTAGTTTTTTCAAACGGCGACCTGCAATGCTCATCAAGCAATTCTAAAACATGGCGGAGCAACTCACTTTGGAGACCGATTTGTCAAAAACCGCAGACGGTCGCGGTCTCCAAAGCCAACATTTTGTGGACACAACTGTCTTTGCTCGACAAAGTGTGTTTGATAACTTTTTTATCGTTCGTCTATCTTTGGTTAACACTAAAAAGACCAAGGGGGTACCCCAGTTGCCTGGCGCATCCCAAAAGCCTTGCGGAATGGCTACTGTTGAACCTTTTCGTCTCAAATTTTCACGTTTGCTTTCGGAACTTTGTCGCTTCCAGTTAAAAAAGACGTGAATTGGCTAGCAGCTTTCTGAAAATTTCGAGAGACTATTTCGTTCTTGACCAGATTGTGTCTTAAGTTGACAGACCAAATTCTTACTCAAGAGCTGGCTGAAGGAAAGCCTCCTTAAAAATTGAACACAGAGCTAGTACATCGGTACCGTCTTAGAAGCTTCAGTATGGTCCATGCTGTGTGACCAGTGGTCAGAGAAAAAATAAAAAGGTCTGGCACTTTGGTTCACTTAGTGGCGCATTTTACTCGAAAGGCGAAACGTACATGTGGTGACTGGCCCGCTCTGACCCCACCCTACGATTTCAGCCAGTTAAAAATTGGGGAAGGTGATGTACCCCCCCCCCCCCCTTGTACTCCCAGAGCTCGGAATTGCGTGGTCTTTTAAGTGTTGAGTTTTTATTGTGATAGGGTCGACTGTTCAGAGTGACGCTTCAAAGTTTGTTTACTGTACGAGAAAGTGTGAGAGAGGCTTGACCAGTCAACTTCCACCCTCTGCCTGCAGAGGATGGAAGTTTGCGCAACGCCCTACGGGGGTGCATCGTTACGTACGTGTACGTACTGCGCGATAGCATCGAATATTTAAAGCATTTGTGTTATCGGAATATAAATAGTAGCGAAAGGTTGAGGATGGCACTACAGTCGTTTCGCTTTCAAAAACGATAAATAAGTAATGTAGTGCTACGAAATTATCGCGCACTGAACCATGTGATGAGTCATCGCTGCCCAGCGCGATCAGATGTTATCGGTTTAGCCTCCTGACTCTCACCCGGGCATCATTTACTGTTCACGTGGTTGAGTGCGCGATAATTTGGTAGCACTACAGTACAAGTACTATGCTGAACGCGTTTGCTCTTGCAAGTTCAAGATGACTTCCAGGAGTGGATAGCGGCCAAAGCCTTCAAAGCTCTGGATGACGCTTCGTAGCGAGGTACCTGTAACTTGCAGGCCGCTGTTCTTTTGCTGCGACAGGTCTGAAAGCAAATAAAAACACCCTACAGAGTTTTACCCGACTTGCTGACCAATTCATTCGCGTACCAACTGTGGTACCAACGGCCTTCACGCTGATTTCTACATCCTGAAGGTCCCAGTCTCCTACAAAATTCGAAAGATCACGCCATGAAAAGTGATGACGAAGGGATGGCGAGCTGCGTGAGCGACCTTACCTATTATACTCTGTGTTTGGTAGGTGGCACCGCTGGTATAATTCCCCGGTGTCACTTGGTCAGCGTACACCGTGATGACGCCCTTTGGAGACCAGGCTACTGCGCCGTTCGACGTCACTACTGCGATGCGTTGCTCCTCCGAGAAAAATGGTTCCAGAGGGTTGGCACTATAAGGAAAGGCTATGTCAATCTTACGCGGGTCAGAGTGGAAAGAAGTATTGTGAAAATTGATGATACACGGTATACCTGTGCCATACAGCGAAGTTCGGCAGCCAAAGCTTCCTAGCAGGAAGGTAGACTGTCGTGATGTTGTTGTACTGAGCAGGATCCCATGAAAGTCTGGGGTCGATCCACAACATTTGTACCCAAAATCCGACGGTCACAACGTTGGGTCGACCTGCCTACACAAAACGGACTTTCAGCGGAGTCTAGGACAGAAGGATACAAAATTTCGGTTAGCAGTTCTTACCACCTTCTCTGCTCCAGTTACGAATAGATTCACGGTGATTTCGGGTCCGGTACGGTCTGCATTCGGGCGCACTTCCGGGTCGCTGAGCGCAAGCAAATTCCTGGTCAGGGTGGCCGTGGACGCCGATTGGCCTTTGGTCTCTTTTTGAAACAACGACAGCACAACCATGGCAAGAGTCATCTTTGTGATGAACCCCATTGTAAATATTCGCAGTAACTCGCCGAGCAATGAATATCCTCCAGATACCGAATTCGAAGCGAAAGTCGGAACGCGAGTTAACAGTAAATAGTTTAGTTTATATCGAATTTCTTGAGTACCGTAAATACACGGTTAAAACTGTTCGTCCTTCTGATAGTTTAGTTTATATCGAATTTCCTGAGTACCGTAAATACACGGTTTAAACTTTTCGTCCTTGTGTTTCAGGTCGAAGACCGTTTGGACGTCAGTCAATCATACTATTAGTGTAAACTGGAGCAACAATCGCAAGCCCATGGTCGCTCGACAGTTAGTCATGTTCTGCAGTTGTACGCACACTTCGATATTTTGTCGAGGTCGGACCTCGCCAAAAGTACTGTTATTAGTTTTAATTACTTGCGACGAGTCTGTCACCGTACAAGTTTGTGATATGTCTTGTCCGAACTCGCGTGTGTTCATAATGCTTGACGGACATTTAAATCATCCAGCGTACTCTAGCCGCTGCAGACGCTCCCTGTGCTTGTTTTTCGATGATCAAACTCACTTTAAACATCCTTTCGATAAGAGTAAACTGTCACTCGCAATCTGCGACCAATCAATCATTTCGCAGTGGAAATAACCCGCTATGGAAAACTGAATAATCAGCGGTTAACCGAAATTTTATTATCCGAAAGTATAGTCGACAAAGTTTCCGGTTAGCGATCAGAAAGGAGTTTCACATGAGCTGACGAGCACGATACTAATTTCGAGAAATTCTCTTAGGGTTCAAGACAGCGAGTCGGTGTGGTGGGAAACATCTGTGATCGAGAAGGCAAAGGGATCATAGGGTTTTTGTTGGGTATTTGTATGCTGCTGTACCATCCGCTGTATTAGGTGCAGATCCTGCTCTTTGGTAGATAACTGATCCAGCGGTGTCCAAGACATGTCATGCTGAAGTTTGTACGAACCCAGATGCTGGTAAGGACATTTTGATCCCCATTCCTGTGATGAATAAAGCCCTACATATTGGATCGTGTGCAGTTAGAAAATACACACTTGATGAGATCATTTAGCCAAGTGGTGCTCAAAACCAGTCAATATGGCTCAAAACGTGCGCCACTCGAGAACTCGACAAGATTATTTTTCCGCGTGGCGCATGTTCACAGTGTTATCGGCTGAAAGCGTCCGCCTCTTGAGAGCACAATCTTGTCAAGTTTGCTTGCAAAAGCCGAGCGCCCAGTTTTCCGCATGATACATGCACGAATACCTGTGGTGATAACATCGAGAATAGTCTGGAATTAGTTCGGCCCACTTCCGGTCTCTCATATAGGTGATAGATGTTCCCTGGTCTTCTTTTGAAGTTGCATGGTACATGGTGCAGATCGCTCGCTGTCTGGGCTTCTTCTAGTACTTTCCGCGCTTGTTCTTGAAGGTATCGAATTTGATCAACGATGAAACTAAGTTTGTTGACGACGACGGCTTGAGTGAACTTGTCAGCTGTTTGGATCTGTCGTGCAAGCCCAATCAAGTCCATCCTGTCCACTACGCTGCTCTGCTGATCCACATTCTCAAATGTTCGGGTTTCTCCCACTAGGCTAACCTGCACTACAAATCATACAGGATGATAACCGAATACCCCGAATAAGTTAAAATAGACGACTGTCGATATGTCTATGTACCCGAGTGCGATGTAGAGTTGTCGCCGTCACCGCCAGTAGGTGCACTTCTCACCAGCGTCTGGTTGTCCATGACTAACATGAAGATTACGGCCGTAGGGTCCTCCAGTTATCCAGATTCCCAGTATCTCTGAGCGAAATGAGGGAAAGCGATGTACCAAATTTGGTACAAACCTTAACAGAAATCTTGAGCTCGACCTACTCGGATGGATAGGATCTGCGTGAAACAACCGTCGAAATCAGCTGATCGTGGTGATCGATGACACTTGGTTTTACACAGCGCTTTGTGTAGAGGGCGCCAACAGCGCTACTTTGGGGACCCAACTTATCGTACTGCATTTTGCGAGAGCTCTTCTGTCGTCGCCTCCTTTTCCCCGAGTACCGAACATCTTTGAAGAGGTGGACTGAGCCAAAGGACGCATTGTGTTTGGTGCGCACGTCGTCCGAGCCATACCAGAGTGAAACGATATTGCCTCTACAGTAGTGTATTCACTGCATTGAGAGTGCGCGTTGATACACATTTCCCCAGTCAATCAATGATGTCCAAAATCAACGGCGGAACTGAAGTTACAAAAGTCGGCCCTAGTCAATCAAGGGCTAACTCACGATCAAGAGGAAAAGTCCGCCCTGTCTTGCCTTTCTACGCTTGATTGTGGGATTGGACTTGTCCAGTGTATCAACGAGCCTGTACAGAGGCCAGCACTGCAGTGAATACACTAGAGGTTATACTCTGGCCATACTGAAGTGCTTTTGTTAGTTTTGCAACACAGCTGCCGAAAACTGTCAACCTTCACCGAGAACGCAAAAGAAAACTAACAAGAGGATCCGAGAATGGCTTAGATAACATCGACGAATCTCAGAAAGTGTTTCAGAATGTCGGGTCATTGCAACAAAACTTCGGGTAACTTCGGACGGTTATGGGCATTTCCTTTGATTTTGGGTAAAATTCGGTCAATTGTGGTGAAGATTGCCTTTTGCCCGAGATTGTCCTACTTACAGTAAATTAAATTGCCTGCGCCAAGCCTAAGTATCGTTACACTGTGAATTACCGTTTTCGTAGTCGCTCCAAGAATTACCACCAGCTACTGTCGGAAGCAGACAGAGACCTTCCATAGGTTTCCGAAATTCGTGACCGTCTAAAGGGGTTTGGAGATTTTATCAAGTAAGGTCTACGTTTAATCATTTACCGTGTGTGATAGTCATGAGCCCATGAATCATAACCGATCGGAGATTTGGTTGGAGGTTTACGAACTAAAGTCTTGGATTATCGCATGCAGGTGATAAATCAAATTACGCAGCTTCAGATACAGCATGTATGTACCGTCAGCATTTCGCCGAGTAAGGATCCGTCGGCAACGGATTATTCTTGTGATTCTTGTGATGGCCATCAACTCGCACGATACTACATATTGATTTGTAACTGACGCAGGTCCAAAGTATGGACTGAGTGTTGTGTCCACAAGCCTGCAGTAAGAACGTAATATTAACTACAACAATCAGCTTTTTATCTGATTTTGGCAGGCTTTTGATCGAAAACAGGCGTAAATTGGCCGAAAAGGAGCTTTCAATCCAGGCAAAACATGTCATCTTAAATTCAGCTTTTGTCTGGCGAATCAGAGATCTGGCTGGGCTGGCAAATCGATTCGTTGATGAGTTCGCACAAAAGCCCCGCGGTCGTGAGGATAAAACGTCAGTCTTCTCATGCATCATTAGGATGTCAAAATCGGTTCACAACGAAGGAAGTTATGAATTTTTGAATGGAGGTATAAGGTGGCCATTCAATTATGAGAGACTTACGGGAGACAGTATTTCCTAACTGACAGTCTTTTATCACATAATCTTCGTTCTTATGTACCCCTTTGCCCGGACTATCATACTCAGATAGGCATATGTATCAGTCGGCCTGAATATACGAAGAACTCAGGCACATTTCGGACTACTGTGGCCCGGAAAATACAGAATTCGGACTACGTCTGATAACTGTATTTGCGCGACCATCCGCAAAATACGTTGTACCGGCAACGCTGGCTCGTTAAATACAGGATGCGGACTGTGTATACAAACGGGCAGTGGAGTGTCGAATTGCATTGGGTTCTTCGTCGAAAACTGTGCAGAAAGTTTAGATTTCGAGAATTTTCGGCGATCGGGTCCACAGAAGATTCTGACTGTGGGGCAAACTCGACGTCTCGACTTTTGGGGAAATACCTAAACTGAGAGTAGTGGCCGCAAGCTATCGACAGGAAAAACTTCAACCGTACCACGAGAGTATAAAGTAAAGCGTCGGACGATATCAGCACTGGCGAAAACGGACAGACAGTTTTCATTCCTATCGCGTTCAAAAATGTATTGCTCCCTAGCGATCCTCTTGCTGAGCGCAGCCAGTATCCTGGCTCAAGGTACCTACTACACGGCTCCAAATGGAACCTCCATCAACAGCTGCGGGACCTCCGGTCCGTACATGGCCCGTGCCTTGATGGCACCGCGAGGCGCCATCAACTCTGGAGAGGCTGTCCTGGGTAACATCACCTTCATGCAAGCCGCTGCCGGACAACCCACAACGATCACCGGACAAATTACTGGTCTAACTCCTAACGGTTGGTAAAACAACGAGGCTGGCAAAAATTTCGGAATGCGAGCCTCAAGTGAAGTAGGATTCTATATTGTTGACGGAAAAAGTGCGCCACTTGAGACAGCGATTGCCCGTAGATTGTTTTGCCGACCTCCCAATTTTTAACGGACGGTGGCGTCCCCTGTCGACTACCTTGATTTGTGACGCGCACCTCTTTGTCCTTTTACAAGCGTTGTTTTTCGGGTGTTTTGTACAGTGATGCTTGGGTTCCACGTCCACCAGCTCGGAGACTTGTCGAACGGATGCGACAGCGCCCTCGAGCATTACAACCCTCGCATGAAGACTCATGGAGACTTGACCAATCCCAACCGCCACAATGGAGATTTAGGCAACGTTCAGAGTGATGGTATGAAAAATTTTTGCTGAAAAGTTTTGCTGAAATTTTTCTTTGATCGTTCAGTACATTAAATATGTCGTATTGTCTGAAAGAAAGCAGCTTGATGATGTTTCACCGCTTTGCAGCCAACGGAGTGGCGAACATCAATAAGCAATCAGACTTGCTGGCGCTCATCGGACCCGAGTCGGTTATTGGTCGCACTATAATCGTGCATCGGTTGATGGACGATCTGGGTCTCGGTGGAACTGCCGAGAGTTTGGCATCCGGTTCTGCTAACGGTCGTTCGGCTTGCGGCATTATTGGACAGTTGAGACCGACATAAGCGAATGAATTCTTTTGTCACGTTAAGCTTACCGCTTGATTTTTCTATCGCTATTATACAATATACTCTTTTCTGATACAAGATCGGATTTCTTAGTGTTCTCAAATGCTTGATTTGTTCTTCTCTCCTAAAAGTCATTTACTGTAGTCCCGAACATCATTTGTAAAAACGCCATAATCACAAACACAAGATAAGTAGACTTGACCGGGCCGGCCATCGAATCTTTCCATCGGGAAAATTAGCTGCCGCGCCAGCCGAAACTGACTCGGTAGCTCATCAATTACTTATTACTCTGCTGGCTGTTGACTACGCAAGCGCACTTGAAAAAATGTGTCGTGGCCACGTATGAAACGCTTTGGCACAGCCTCGAAGCCCTTCGCTTCGGCCCCATAATTTTCACTTTTCGTACAGTTTTATGGGTCCAAAATGCAGGTTGTATCTTGATCGCTTCTTGAACTGCTTTAGCTCGACCAGCTGTGCTGCCGATGATTATTCAAGCGTCCCAAACCCGTCAGACGGTGTTGCAGCCATCGCTTGTGGTACAGTGGGCCCTTATTCCGCAATAGCATGGCCGGTTCCAAGAGGCGCCTTCAACTCTGAGCAAACCGCTGGAGTTGGGATGATCATGTTTGGTCAGCAAAGTGTCGGCCAACCAACAACCCTGAAGGGACAGATCTCTGGCGAAAACTCACTGAAACTGATAACCACATGCATGGCACGCGCAGCAAGTTTTGGGTGGCTCCCCACAGAAGTTACAGCTGTTGGCATTTTCGGGGAAATTTTGGCGACCATGTTTACCAAGTCGGTAACCTGACCGATGGCTGTAACAGTAGCCGGTTGCACTATAATCCTCAAAACCTGGCGCATTGCGATCAATGCGTCGAACCCTAAACGCCATGCTGGCGACCTTGCCAATATCATGTCGGACATTAAAATATGAGTCCATTAGCACCACATGCTCTCGACTCCTTCTTTAGCCGACCATCACCAAGCCGGCTATGGTGTTCCTGCAGGATTGTTTAGCAGGATCGAGAGTGGCTTAACTTCAAATTTGGTGATTTGCCGCTCGTCATACCGTGGTCAGTTACCGGAAGTCTGGTTCTCCACGCAAGGACTGACGATCTGGGTCTCGCTGCAACTGCCGATAGCATAGCGACCGGCTATTTTGATGGCCGTATGTCGTGCGGAATTATTGGAAGAACCAACAAGATGTGAACGTAATTTCAGAATATTTTATTTTAACTGCAGAGCGTGCGGAGAGGTGGAGAGCTGGTGTGCGTATAAATTACTGACGTTGAGCTGCACAGCAAGAGATTCTAAGCTGCTAGGGTGCAAGTGAAAAAATTGATGTTGAGTTGTAGTTAGGCTACGTGGTACCTAAGGCTTCAATGGTCTGCCTTCTGCGCCACTCGCGCAGTATCTTTGTCGAGGTGGGCTCGATCAAAGTTCCGTGAAAAACTAGACGAAGTTCCGTTATGGAACCAAATACTGCGGAGCTGTTAGCCTGAAATACCGGAAGCATGGCGTTATGTCTTTTGTTGACTGTACAGTGAGAAGATCAAGTGATTATGCGGGCTCTTACGTGGCTTTCGATAGTAACGTTCCAGACGCCGAAAGGGTTCTCGCCCCAGTTGTGCACAGAGATGAAGGGCCAATCAACGAAGCCGCGAGCTGAAAGATCCGCCGTTCGTAACGGCGCCAACAACGTCTGCGTACCTGTTGAACAAGAACCCGTGCAAGAGTAGTGGAGGTAAATTTGGGACAATATTGAACCTTACGTGCAGGACTGTAGAGGAAAATTCGCACAGCGCCTCTTCGCGGATGTGACAGTGTCAAAATGACTTCAACCTGTTCGAGAAACTTCACTTCGCTGGCTGTCCCCTGACAACCGCGTGTGTTGACAGAAATGACCAGTGGATCGTCATGAGTGAATACTCTAAAAACGAAAAATTGATGGTGATAAGCTTGCGTTTTGAGCGAGGAGAGTTCAAAGCGACAGAAACTTACCGGCCTTCGATTCCCGCTTTCTGGACGATGCATTTATTTTTGGGGGGAACCGTCTGCCAGACAGTCGCCGCTCTGACCAGTCTTTCAGTGTCCATCAAGCCAAAGCCAAAGTAGGGATGAACCAGCATGCCCAGACCATTCACGTACCACCCCACGGTGTGCAGCAGTGAGAATGGGTCGCTGGTCCAGGCCACCAAGTGCTTCACATCTCTCCACGTCAAATTAGGGCTATAAAAGGCACACCATTGAGTGATTCGGCGCTCAGGATAAATTACACCCAGAAAACGGAGAAAAGGGCCTTTACTTTGCTTCAAGGACCAGGGCGATGATTCCAGCAGCCAGAGGAGCAGAAGCTGAAGTACCGGTATGCGAGTTGGTGCAGGTGTTATTCAGGTCCGTACTAATCTATAAAGAACGGATAAATTCGAGACAGCGCCCAAGAAAGTCCCAGGTTAAAAGAGAGGGAAGTAAACACTGACCACTTTTCCTTCGTCCCAAGCGCCGCTGGAGTAGGTCACCGCCATCGTCGAAGAACACCGTTCGGCGTAGATGGGCACTCGGCCACTTTCGGTGGTACTTCCAACGCTCAACGTGAATATGTTAGAAGCATAACCATCGTACGCACACGAATCTCCATTGATGCCTCCTAAACGAGGACCGAAGGTTCAAAAAAGCTGTAAAGTTTTTTCTGAGAAGGCCTACCGTTTCCGGAAGCCCAGACATAGATGACGCCACGCCCGTTTCGGCCTTCAGTGACACCCTTCTCCATGGCTTTTGCCGCCATGCGCCCAGGCTTCTCGACGGTCTTGCCGTTGTCACTTGGTCCCCAGGAGGAACTGTAAATGTTGATGTAGTTGTTGTTGAAGGAGAAGGCCTCTGCTTCGACGCGGTCCGTCACTGTTCCGTCCAGCATGCGTACTCCGCCGATGCGCGAGTTATAGGCGATACCCACGCCGCAGACGCGATTATTGGCTTGCATAGCCACTACCCCTGCACACCTGGTCCCATGATGGGTATCATCAGGGTTATCGTACCGGGGAGTAGGGTCGCGGTTGCCTCCGTTAATGTTTGTGCTGGCCTCTGCATCCTGGAAGAACAATAAAAGAACACTTTGTCTGACGAGTTTGCCGAGGTCAAACCCTCTATCGAAAAGCTCTAACTGTATCATCGTTTGTCGAAGTCCAATCTCCGAGAGCCCTTCATTAATAGTTCATTGATGTTTCACAAGAGTCGAAGGCGCACCGTTGTACTGGGCGAGTAACAGAACTGGATAGTACCTGGATGTTCTATGATACTTGAATGCTTTCCTGTGCTGCCACCTCGAAGAACGGTTTGTCGACTCATGTTTCCGATTATGTAATTTAAGGTTTCGAATTTAGTGTCTCGACTTCTGCCAACTTCCAACAATTTTTCTCGTGTATTCAATGAGTGGCATATTAATGGGATTGTAGAGACACTTACATAATTGTGCTCGAGATCGCTGTGTGTAGTCTCAAGACCTGCAGCGAAAGACGACATTGATAAAGGTATAAAGACATGTGTTTTTAAATTAATTTCATGGTCAACCATGTGAAACATCTGGTTTCGTAATGGAAGTACTTCAACCGCAACACTTCCTTCCGTGTACCATGTGCGCTAAGAACAAGCCGGAAAACGATCAAGTCGTACTTACCGTCGTCCAAAATAGTCACGACGACGTTCTTTCCTGTGTAGCCGGCTCTCCAAGCGGGAAAGACGTTGAGACTGACAGATGTCCTTGAATCGATGGCTCGCATCGTCCTCACACCCGGCGAGTTTGATGAATCCAACTGTGACAATCAGAAAATCCTCGATGATGACACAGAGTATACATATCCGCATATTCAACTGGGACATACGTGGGCAAATGAGTTTATCCAGATCGTTATCTTGAGTCGCGCACATATTCATAACTATGGCTGGACGCGTGCGCCACTCGGGAAAACGATGCGGTTCAGTTCATTTGTTTACGTCCTAGTTCAAAAATAAGAACGGTCCGTAAAACAAGGTTGTACCATTTCGCGTGGTTGGGTTGAAATTACCATTTTCCTATGATAATTCGGGACATTGCCGCTGGAATAACATCTCTTTTAAAACTTACCAAGTACCACTGGGTGATCCACAGTGGGTCATTAAAAAAGGTGTTCTCATCTGTGCTGAGACTTTCGTCCTGTCCCTCCAGAAAGACACGGATATTGGGGTTTTGGTTAAGAAGCCCGGGCAAAGAAGATGCGGCGCGAGGGCGTGGTGCGCTGAGATCAGTTTTAAAGAAAGCATCATCTGGTAACTCTCTCCTCACATCGATGAAATCGCGTTTCTCTCGAACATAGGCGGCTTGTTGTTCGACCCAAGCAATTCTGTCATCCCAAAACAGTCTGGCAATGAGGGATACATCCCGTGTGATCCGACTCCGGGGAACGTTCCGGCGAAAGACAAATACTTTGGGCAAGGAAGCCAGCTGCAAAATATTAATATTTGATTGTCACACTCAAGACTTCGGTGAGTTGGAACTGCATGACTTACCTCTTTCACGAGCTCATATCCGTTATCCTTAGCCACATGACGAGCCTGCTCCAGTCCACCAGGGACCTCCACTAGCCATTCGTTCAGATATTCCTTGCCAGCGATCCTCGAAGAAACCAACGATAAAAATTGGCAGTATACAAGCAGCAAATAGTTAATCAACCATAATATCAGCTGCATGCCAAACGCCGGCTCGTGAAGTAATGGTACACAGATGGTCAGTGCGCTAAGTCATGCCGTCATCGCGTAAGCACAAGCGCTCGTCAGGGGGAAAAGGTAAAGGCTTCTTCTCCACAGGCACTGGCCACTAGAATGCCTATACCGAGATATGAACCTTCGAGGGAAGTTATTCCTCGGATATGGCGGAAGTCAAAACATGGATTAAGGATGGCGCCAATTGTAACATAGAATTTCATAGAGTAATCATCTGCGCAATATGGCTCCCGACAAAAGGTACGCAACACTGAGGAAAACGTGCCCGCCGGATATTAGTGTTTGCGGTAGTAAAACAATTTCTGTACCGGAAGCTTGGAATACTTAGAAAATGGTGCCAAAGCTTTCTTCAAGCTTCGAAGTGCTGTACAACGTCGAGCAGCTCTGTGGATGTTAAGGCTAAGTTAGATTCGAAATTCTATCGCGAAACCAGAAGGAAGTGAGGAGCGGTCTTAATTTGAGATGGTGGAAGTGGGAGGAAGCAGGTGGACATTTTAAGGTGTCTTTTCTCAAGTGGGTATTTTATATTCTGTCAAGAATGCCGCCATGCCAAAGGCACTTTCTCCTTGGCTGCCTCCGAGGGCTGTCATGATGACGCCACCATGTCTAATCCTCTACACTAATCCTCTTCCCTTCACGCATTCGCAGCAACAAGGAAATTGCAAGTGTACAATAGGGCAATTGTAAGTCTGACAGAACAAAGACGTCTTCCCAGAAGCTCGTTGCGCAAGGAACCCTCCATTATTCTGCCCCACGGACGGGTGAAGCAAGACCCTCTAGTTGGCCTTGGGTGAACAAAGCTTAATATGCACATGTACGTATATTAGGGTTAAAGGCTAAGCTGTTAGTAATTTTTGAATTGTGGAGACTAAAATTCCTGAACACTCTCAGTATTCAATAGCGTTGAAGAGACCTAGAGAACAGAGTGCGTTCAGAACAAAAGTGCATTTTGTAAATTTCGCCTACACGTGCATATATTATTCAACCATGCACTACGCAGTAAGCAGCCAACAGTGAGAACAGTACACGCGCGATGGGAAATCATGAGCCAGTAGAAATTATGGACCAGACCTTCTCGCTAAGGCGGTACGGAAGCATGTACGTAGGCCACTGATTCACACTAACACACTTTCCGACACTTTTTTACGGTTGAATTTTTATTTTGCCGTCTCTTCCGCCGGGCCAAGAATTTTCACTGGCCGATATTTTCTCGACGTGCGCGTGCTGTACATTCACTCTACTGTATTATCACCTTGACGAGGGGATTTAGGATCTTTTTCTGCCGGCCTGGTCTATCCCAGTCGATAGAGAAAACTCTCCTCTACCTCTCTATCGTTTCAGTTTGTGAAATAAGTCTGGAGCATTGGCTAAATCCCCTCGTGAATACCAAGCTTTTTGTGTCGGCAGACTACCAGCGTACTCACTGGGAGCACAAAACTTTAACTTTAACCCAAATTAACCAATAGACAACTTTCAGAATTTCGAAATTGGGCAGATTGGCAGGCCGTAAAGGCCAACGTGGGAAAAGTAGCCCTGGCCGTTTTGATTTTTTTCTGGACGCACAGATGACACCAAGTTTGTCCCAGGCCTAGTATTGGCAGAGGGAGCTCTCCTCAGTGTTTCAATTTTTTTCTAAACAGATGGTAGCTATGTATCTCGAGCAAAGACATGGAACCTAAAATACCCCCGAAACTGCCCGAAATCGTAAGGACTTTTTCCAGCCTGCGGAAAGTTGTACTGACCAGTGGTCATCGGCTGCGCTCTGCTGATAAGACCGCAGACCAAGCAAAGAAAAAAAGTTTGATTCAAACCGGGAAAATGGAAATTACGGGGAGCGAAAAAGTGCCGTATTGTACTCACAATGAGCACGGTGGTAATCAGGGTGTTAATTTCTACATTGAATTGCTTATATCAAACCTTCCCTTGCTCGATAGTTCAAGAGTAACCCATGTTTAATGCTGAGCCTCAGAGCCTCAGAGCCTCAGAGCCTCAGAGCCTAGGCTAAAGAGGGGGGTCGAAGGGTGGGGGTTCAGGGGCTAAATCTTCCCTTTTTGTTCCCTTTTTGATCCAAATCTCGCTTCCTCTGGGAAGTCTGAGACTGAGCCCAAGAGCTGAGACGCACAGTACTCATCGGAAATTCGAAATAATCAGTTCTGATTCATTTATCCAGTGCAATGAATGATGTCATTGTGTTAGTGTTCGGTCTGGCTCGCGACCATGACATCATCCATGTTAGAATGCGCAATGCAGGCCTTCGATCTCGACTTGGTGTTTGCAGCTTATGGTGAGCCGGGCGATTCAAAAGTCCACAGTACTTTTACCGCGGGTGCATGCGCGGAGAACTCCGTGCACGGTGAAATACTTTTTCCGCGCATCCACCCGCGGGGAAACTAGTTTTTCAGCGCTCCATGCGCGGTTTGACTGTTTCTCCGCGCATGGATGCGCGGATAAACTGACTTTTACCGCGGGTGCATGCGCGGAGAACTCCGTGCACGGTGAAATACTTTTTCCGCGCATCCACCCGCGGGGAAACTAGTTTTTCAGCGCTCCATGCGCGGTTTGACTGTTTCTCCGCGCATGGATGCGCGGATAAACTGACTTTTACCGCGGGTGCATGCGCGGAGAACTCCGTGCACGGTGAAATACTTTTTCCGCGCATCCACCCGCGGGGAAACTAGTTTTTCAGCGCTCCATGCGCGGTTTGACTGTTTCTCCGCGCATGGATGCGCGGATAAACTGACTTTATCCGCGGGTGCATGCGCGGAAAAAGTATTTCGCCGCGCATGGAGTTTCTCCGCGCATGCACCCGCGGTAAAAGTACTGTGGACTTTTGAATCGCCCGGCTCACCATAGCAGCTGTTTATAGGCGCCTTGAGAAAATACCAACATTTCGATTGATTTTGATTGATAGGTAAACGGCAACATAGCTTTCGAAAATTTCTACGCCATCGAACCGACTCAGAGATTTCTTGGGCTTTCTGAACCGTTATCTTCTTTCGACCCACATTGGCATCTATCGACACGGTGCTGCTTAGTTGATAACAGTTCCAGGTCGTCCCTGGGCTTGGGCTTCATCAAATTCCTCGCCATTCTTGGAGACACCTGTCGGTGTTGCCCCATGGGCAGAATCAATTGCAAGATGATGCAGCCAGCATGTTTCGTGTACGTTGTCGCAGCTGTCATAATCCTCCTTCTCGTCCAATACCTTCCTCCCTTGGATCATGATTCGGATGATTCCGAGGACTGTCTGAGACGATGGGGTCTATTCAGATCACGCAGACCGTGTTTACGAGTCGGTAAAGTACAATATACTTTCTGTCCTAACTGTATTGTGGTACGCAACCAGCGGGTTTTTTTGCATGCAGGGAAAAGCGAATGGTCGGCTCGTCAAACGTGGAAGAAGACGGCAGTCGGGGAAGAAGCCACACTGGTCTACGTGGAACGAACCGAAGTCATCTATCGGAAATCTGCCGCTATACCTCCAAAGAAGATTAAATCGGCTGTTAGACAGAAGGCAGAGTTTCGCTTTGCAAACTATTTTCAAGATGGGATGGTGCTACAACGTGGGAAGCCTGGCGCTCGAGTGTGGGGGTTTGGAGAAGCCAACCAGGAAGTTCATGTTACGTTCCAGAGTTCTCTTCTGAAGACCGTAATTGAAGGTACATCCACTTTCGGTTGAATCTATATCGCTTTTGTTTCACGATATTATCCTCGTGTAATTTCAGCGGACGGGACATGGCTGATCCAACTTCCGCCGAGCGAAGCCGGTGGACCATACGACATCGAAGCCACATCGGTTGTCGATGGGGACAAGGAAATGGTCCCGCTGAGAGCAGTGCTCTTTGGAGATGTCTGGTTGTGCAGCGGGCAGAGCAATATGGAATTCCAAGTGCAACAGGTACAATATGTCACACACACAAACACGACGCACGTGGCAATTTGAATAATTCCATGCATTGAACTACTGGCTTTATACCATGAACTACTGGCGCACACTACAGTCACTACTGGCAACACTGTAACACGTCATGTGCAACTTCATTTGGGAATGCTGAATGCTTGTTGAAAAAATGCTACCGCTAATTGGTTTTTCCCTCGTAGATGTTTAATGGAACTGAGGAGCTTCAGTATGCGCGGACGTACAAAGACAGTATTCGATTCCTCCAAATCCTGAAAAGCGACGCACCCAATCCACTCCTCGAACCGGATATATACCAAGCATGGGCTATGCCCAGTTCAGGTACATACCCCAGTGTTCGCAGGAAATAGCCGCTGAAAAAGCCCAAAGTTGTGTATTCTAGTTTCATTGGCGGAGTTCTCGGCAGTATGTTGGGCATTCGGACGTCGTCTGCAAGAGAAGCTGGACATTCCAGTGGGACTTATCGGCTCATACTACGGAGGCACGCCGATTCGCGCTTGGTCTCCCCCGGAAGTGGGGGAACAGTGCCCAACAACTCCCCTGACGGATCTCGAGATGCCCATGTACGAACCATGGCTTCTCAAGTACCCTGCGGACCCTTCTGTACTGTGGAACGCCATGATCGCACCGCTGACACCCCTACAAATCAAAGGCGCGCTATGGTACCAGGGTAAGAAGAAATTTCAAGAACCCGCTCTTATATATTCCAGACTGATGTCGGTCTGTTTGAACAATTTTGGCTGCAGGCGAGGCGGATGCAATGGGTGCCCGACCCGACGATTACCTGTGCCTCTTCCCAGCTATGATCGCGTCGTGGAGGAAAGCTTTTCGAAGTGCGAGACTACCGTTTGGCTTTGTGCAGATTGGAGACAAGAATGAAGAAGATACAGGGACGCCAGTGGTACGATGGCATCAGACGGCAGACGTGGGTTTCGCACCCAATAAGGTTCTTCAGAACGTCTTCATGGCCGTCGCCATGGACCTTCCCGACCCAGATTCGCCTTATAACTCGTGAGAGAAAGCCTATTCGTGGAATAATTAATTGGCGCGGTGCCCATTGCTTACCAGATGCTTTTTGTTTTGCAGAATTCATCCACGGTACAAGGAAGAAGTGGCGCAAAGACTGACATTGGGCGCGCTCAATACCGTATACGGCGTCAAAGTCCCATTCCAAGGTCCGTATCCGATAGCGTTGAGTCAAGCGGGCAGCCAGTTGACGATCCACTTCGACCCGGCACCGATTATCGTCAAGAATAGCTCAAATCATAATTTTGAGGTGAGAAAGGTGGACAGGTGCTGTACACCATCCCACTCGGTGTTAATCGACGGGTGGCCTCAGTTCTGATTTATTGTTCCAGGTTTGCTGCGCTGGCATACCAATGTCAAGCTGGCAGGACTGCCATTCTTGGGTCCCCAGCAGTATTACGAGCAGCACAATTAAGGCGATAACGCTCGATGTTACCGAGTGCCAAGGCAAAGGTGTTGCGTTCCTTCGCTACGCCTGGAAAGTCACGCCATGTGCCTATCTTCGCTGTGATATCTACGGTACCAATACTGCGTTGCCGGCTCCTCCTTTTGTGATACCCGTTGAAGGGTCGAAAAAACTAAATTCGTTTCGTGCCTGATTTGTGATGGTCGGTTTTGTACACTGTAGCTGTCACTCCGCTTTTTTTCCACGAACCCGATCTCCGAGCCGTAGTAAATTGTACTGTTAGACCAACTTACTGTGCAGGTATTATCTCAAGAGTGGCTTCTTCGTCACTACCAAGCCTGCTCTGTTGAGACCATTGTTAGTTCTCGAACGTTCACATGCGCTGGAGCGCCCAAGATGTATACAACAGCATCCGAGATGTCGCTGGATCAATCTTGTGGAAAGAAGCGAGAGCAGCCTTACTTTTCACAAGGTGTTGATATTGATGATGTGCCCGTCATTCACATGTTTTTTCTCATCAGTCGAGTGGCTTTTGGAGTGTACATCGTTCCAGCTATCACACTGAGCCGAATACATAACGCTGTTAAGGTGTTCGCGATCGGAAATTGGGCAAAAGTGAAAACGCCACACTGGCAGGCCCAAGGTTCGTAATCGATAATACATACGTTCAGCATCCGTTGCCATTCGGCCTTAGTAGACCCTTCGATAACGAAGCCTGTTCCACACCAGGCGGCGTTGTTCACTAATACATCCACATGACCGAACTTCTTGATCTCCATGAACAAGCGGATAAAGTCTTCCTCTTTCAAAAGATCGCAGTGGATGGCAGACAGATCGTTCCAGCCTTTTGGTAGCTCGTTGCGCAGTTTCTGGAAAGCACAGCCGATATTGGACCGGAAGTTGAAAGTTATCTTATAACGCCAAGACGAGTTGTAATGCTTCAGGAAGGCCAACATCGTTCGATCCTCTATTTGCTTAAGCAACCGCCCTCATTCCATTGCTAGCCAGAGCCCGGGCAGTAGGATACCCGAGCTCTGGCACCCACAGATCTGGGTAATACGTGATACTCTGACGATGGCAAACTAAAACCGTGTATGTGCTGTGGTACGCAGTACGACGCCCTTCGAGGAATAGTCCCAGTCGACGGCAAGATAGTTGGTTGGCCTAATTTTGGGGTGACGGACAGAAATTTTATCTCGAAACTCAGACGGATGCGCAGCACTTGCCGAACTTAGGTATGCGAATACGCGCTCTGTGTAAATTCTGACACAAAACACGTGGTGCTACAGGCGTTAAGTCGCTGAAAATTGGTGAAAATAATTCACTGCACTTCGCCGAACCTTCTGTACGATACATTCGCTGCGAGCCTGTGAATAAGCCCAAGTCAGCGAAAACCAGAACGGCCTATTGGACCATGGAATTGCCCCTTTGGAACCGTACCGGGTACATGTAAATTGTTCGAGAGAAACAGCTGCTGTCCTTTCGGGGGACCCGGAAGTGGAGCTTCACTGGTTCCTCCTACCCTCCTGGGAAATTATACCTGATGAACTCGCTATCAAAGGGCGAATCATCGAAGTCACTGCATCACGTAACCTACTGCCCTATTCCATAAAGTGGGCAACACCCAAAAAAAACACACTGTTTTCCAAGAGTCCAGATTTTCCTCCCACCCCACGGGACTCTGAACATGTCTCCCTTCTATTTTTTGGTGTTGGTCAATGTTTTTTCCCTCTTTGCTGATGGTCAACCCAAGCACAACATCTCGCAAAGATACCGTGTAGAGATATTGACTCCAGGAAACTACGGACCTGAACGCGGAAGCCTGACGTACGTCGAGCCGGCGATGGACTATGGGGTTTCTGAGTTGCAAACATTATATCCGTTTCTCGACTTATCGCACACCTATCTGTTCGACGAACATTTTAATAGCTGTCTCTCGATAACTTACAATGTCGACTACCTCTTGAGCTCAAAATACCACGATCTGTCGCGAGACCCGTCCTGCCTTATCGCCATCATCTTGCCAGGTACCGCTTGACGTCCATTTACACCTGGCGTGAAATGTTTGATCTGACAGGATGTCTTTCATGTTTGAACAGGATGCTTAGAAACCGTGCAAGTGGCTCGATTGGCTTTGGGTAAGAAACATCTTTCGTGCACGCAAAAGGCATTTGCTGAGTCGTTCCTTATTACAGAGTGGAATGTCCTGGTCGTGATTGGGTACGATTGGCTCGAGCTGAGATTCGGTGAGTTAGCGCACTTACCGGCGTTGTTTACTTTTGTCGTTGTAGGGTATATCCTGATCCTTTGCTTTTCACGAACAAAAGGGACTTTCCTAACACTATTCTGGCAAGTCCTGTGGACGGTGCAGCAATCTCGCTGGCACATATGTTGTTGTATCGTCTTTACGAATGGAACATAATTTGCGTGGTGGGGGACACTGGGTTCGCGCCGTCCGCGGCAGCAGTGCCTAAACTCAAACAATCTTTGACGCAAGCAGCGGTCTCCCTGAAACAGGAAAAACATTTCATGCTGATTGACTCGTCCGCCAAAAACTTTACGGTCCAGCTGGACTCTTTCTTGGAATTCGTCCGAGTTTCTGCCAGAGGTTAGACGTGCGAGAAAAAAACACCTGTGTGTAATGGCCTGAATTTGCTTTTGGCTGTAGTCATCCAGATCGTTGCTCACACGGACATTGTGAGGAAGATCTTGGTCAGTTACATATTCGAAGAGTAAACGCCTTTGTTATACAACTTGATCGATTGCTTTTTAGACTGCAGCACATAACAAGAACATGACCAATGGGGAATACGTAAGTCAACCAGCATCCCGCCTTCTTTGTGCGACGCGGTTCGAACGTCGAAATTTTATGAATCTTGCCCAAGCAAGCCAATTTGTTTGTCAGGTATTCCTACTACCTAACACCGGGGATGAGTTTGACAACTACTTCGGAAATTATTCATGGAAGTACAACGACGCGGAAGACGACATTGCCTTCGAAGCATTTAGATCGGTACTGCTCTCGTCACCTCCGCGGTTGGGGAACGAAACGATAGCGGAAATCAGAAGGTTTACCGAGCTGTTGTACGGAAGAAACTTGGAACAGAGCAGCCAGTCACCCAAGTATCCTGTCATGGTAATTGGGCAATTCTTGTATCAATGGAATGATCTCACTTGAAGGTGCTTTGTGATCTCACGACTTCCGTCGCGTTTCCAGGCTTCCTCCTTTGATAGGTCTATGTACACTTGCGTGAACGTTTTTGGTCAGGGAATTTTGCAAATGTCAATAAAGGCCAAATCAATGATATTGCCGCATGTATAGTTTCCTTTTTGAAGGTCCTTGCGGAGTACTTCGATACAAAACGCAGCTACGGAACGCCAGTGCTAGTGTCTTCTTCCCTAGCATCATCCTATCAAAACCGCAGTTTTCAAACATCGCTAGGTCGAATATACTTTGACACCGCGGGCGTCAAAAGGATAGCTCTGCATTTTTCTCAAGTCAGTGAGGACACAGGAAGTTGGTCGGTAAGCTGAGACTTCTTAGAATTAGACTTCTTTTTGGACAACCGGGGTGGAGTGGAAGTTAGCAACCAAAGTCCAAAGAGCTACGTAGCTCTTTGGGTATACCCTTATCAAGAAGTCTTTGACCTTTCCAGTCAGTGTTCGCCTTGCCACCTGGCTCCGACGTGCTTGAAAGAACTGGCGTCATACGATGGAAAAACGGACACGCTCCTCACAGTATGCCAGTTTGCGGGTTCCGCGGCGAGTATTGTGCCAGTTTTCATGGTAGGTCTTGCCCAGGGATCTAGCGAAGTTTCAACCCCGATGGTAGCCTACCGACACTGGTCGAACAGGCAGATATGACGGAGTGAACACTCTTTTCTTCTTAGTTTTATCTTCTGGAGCCATCGCGGCTGCTGTTCTCTCCTCGATCGGTTGTTCAGTGCTGATTTCAGCTTATTGTATCGGGTAAAGTATTGGGGGTAAAATATTCAGTGTCAGTTTGCCGTTTCACGAATGCTCTTTTCAAAAATTTGTATCTCTGCTCACGAGGGACCATTCAGACCATGTCACTCGTCGGCCACGAAACCAATGCTTTTTTGTGATAGTTGAGGCTCTCGGTTCTCCGAAAAGTATCAGGAGGATTGCTTGCTTACTGACGCACATAAATAGTTGATTTTCCTTCTATTTGATTTGCAGTTGAGCGTTGACGTCACTTTCTTCTGTTTTGGCAAGCTGTATACGCAGGACGAGAAATTATGGTAGAGTGAAAATTATGGTACAGGCCTTTTCGCTACGCGACCGATGGACAGTTATACATTTTTCGACACTTTTCTACGGTTGAATTTCCATATCGCTGTCCTTCTGCCTGTCCCATATGCATAACATTTACTGTACCATAATTTCTCGTCTTGCATGTACAGCAAACGTTTGGCTGGTGGTAAACAGAAAAGAAAATTAGGTAACAGATCTCAAACGAGTGGACTGTATAACCCCAGAAAACGGCAAAGTTATACTGGGAGATTCAATAGAATCAAAGGCCGATTTAGAAACGAAATAAAATGAATATCTACTTTTCAGGTGGGCGACGAAAAGGAGACAGCAGGTTCACGAGCGTTACCACCTGCATGCCTATTTGCTCGTTTCCAAGACCTAAGACAATCTCACCTTAAAATTTTCGCATTTTTCTCCCATCCTGTCATCCTCTTTCGGTAGAGCTTGACTTTGGGTTTCCTTGTATCCAAGGACCTCTTCTGGAAAGCATTATGCATTTGTGCATTACGAGCTGCGACACAAATGACAGTACTTTCTGCACCCCAGCATTATCCGACGGCCAAACTGTTCAGTCGGGATTTGTACATTCTGCCAGAAAGATATTTGGTGTGGAAATATTATTTCCCGCCCCTTTATTATCAATATAATAATGCAGAATTGTTCTGACAAGGGAATCTTAGAGACACCGGAGCGCTAGTCCAATAATTTGAGACTGCCAGCTTAAATACGTATAAATCATTTGTGGCTTGTGGATGTTTTCAACCATATGATCCTGGTTTCAACCTTTGGATCGTTTTTTCCATAATTTTTCACAATTTGGTTGTTACCCAATACCCACATAACCGATGCAACGTACTCTAACCTTTAGCCTCTCAGCTGACTTAAGGTCATTGCGCTACAGTTCCTCAATCTCGGTCTTTCGGCGTTTTACTGCGCGATACCTATGTGGTACTACCCTGCAACACGAACCGATAATGGCCATATGGGATTCACATTGATCGTTCTCTCAACCGGCACAATTTTCTTTGTGCGTGCCCTGGTCGTGTGGCACTTGGAATAGGTTCCGTGCGTTATCGGCCAACGACTTAAACAATTGACCAAACTACTGTAATCAGTAAAAAAATGGTTCGTATGACAAACCTGTTTCGACAATCTTATTATCCCGAGACCAAGAATCGGCGTATTTAGAAGTTAAGGAAAGATTGAGTTTCGGACAATGATCATTTTTCTACTGATTAGTTTGGTCATTGTTCAAGGCTTTCAGTCGAAAACGCACGGTGCTTAATAAAGATCATCCCGAGAATAAGCGGTTAACTAGAACCGCGCAAAACCAACGAACGAAGGCTCGGATCAGGAAATCTGTAAAAGGAACAGAACATTACAAAAAACTTTCTTCCGGCTGAAAAATCTCTGTTTGATGATCTTGGTATTAGGTTCCCAATACCAAGATGCCTACTGTTCTTGTGACGAAGATTTTTTTTTTCACATCTCACACGCAATCATAAACCAATGTGGCGAGCCGCAGGCGGGCATTCTGCTTGTACTATACAACGTAAAACCATCTCTTATTGCCAGCATAAAGAAACCGTGCAACTTGAACCGAAGTTTCAAATTAAGGTTCCCGAGGAAGCTTTGCGACTGGGCGGTTTCTGCTTAACCAATCCAATCTTCTCGCCGATACTCCTTAGTCCACCTCTAGCGGAATCATGCAAAAGATTAAAGCACGAAGCTAAGAAAGCTAAGCCGATTAAAATATACAGACAACACACGATCAACTGCCCTTTCCCGCCAGCTATATTCAGTAAGGTGGCACCAGGTACCATATCTCCCAGCCCAATCGTGGACAGCGTAATGAAGCAGAAATACAAGCCATCCATGTAGTTCCAACCTTCCCATACCGAAAACAGGACTGCGCCCCCCAATAAGTAAATGCCCATGATGACGACGCACATCATCACCGGCACGGACTTTTCGGCTTCTCGAATATCGGATATGACGGAGATTTGAGCGGCTGTGTACCCTTCGAATTCCGGGTTAACACTGGAGATTGAACGGACTCTTGGCATTAAAGCTGATGGATCTTGTATGACGAGGGACTGCTTCGGTCGTTCGACGCGGATGGGCGAAGGAAAGGCAGAGGGGGCAGAGGTCGTGCTGATGCGTGGTTTCTTGAGCGGCATAGGGGAAGCAGTGACGGATGCAACGGCAGTGGACGGAAGCGAGGTCTGAGCACGACGGCGGTAGATTTTTCGGCAAGTTTTCATGAGGAAGAGCTGGTCGAAGACCATACGGAAGAAACGAGCCAGAAGATCACCAATGTTGGCGAGGAAAGCCAGCATGAGAGGGATACCGATGATGGCGTATATGATAGTGGCGACCTTGCCGGTGCGCGTGTAGGGTGCCACGTGACCATAACCTGATGTAAGATACACCCGTTAGACGACCCAACGATGAAAAAATTTGTTCATATTTACTTACCGATGGTTGTAACGATGCTGAGAGCGTACAAGAAAGCACTGGGAAAGCTCCAGTTGGGGGCATTGATAACATTGGACGTCTGTTCCATCTCCCGCGCTGTGCGGTTGGCGGCAATCTCAGCAGCCATTCTGGCGACGCTTAACAAGATGTACTGATTTAGCTCGATTTCCCATAATCGAATCTGATCAACTCTATCCTTGTGCCAATCATCCTATGTACATAACTAATCAT
Source organism: Ramazzottius varieornatus (assembly GCA_001949185.1). NCBI lineage: Eukaryota > Metazoa > Tardigrada > Eutardigrada > Parachela > Ramazzottiidae > Ramazzottius > Ramazzottius varieornatus. Next base: position 1,045,877 of record BDGG01000003.1, on the reverse strand, counting down.
TGCTCGTTTAGACCCAGACAGAGATCAAGTTCGCCTACGGGATAGATTTCGTTGATCACGCTACCGCCATTCCAGAAACGCAAGACTTTGTCATCCATCCATGAAGCTTTCCAGGCGGCCACCGATAAAGCGGCGTGCGCGAGATAGTCTGGCTCCTCGATGATGAGAGGACGACGTTTGTCTAGGTCTTGTTGTCTGTCATTCAGCCATTGACCTTCCTAAAACACACAGAGCGAACAGATGGGAGCTGTGCGCGCAAACTCGACCAGATCGTTCCTCGAGTAGCGCACGCCTACAGTACCGTTGGCTGGAAGCGTGCGCCATTTAAAAAAAGATCGTGGTGAGTTGGTTTCCGAACTGCAAGATGATATCCGGGGAAAAGCCCGACGGATACTTCGAAGTCAACTTATGATACTCTTCATACCTCAATATAGTTGAACAGAAATGCTCCGCCCACAGTATATCCAATTACTAAACCTGTCAGACCAATATGCGAGAATAAAAACTGTAAACATTTCCGCAGGACTTTCCAATATCCTTTCGGTTGATCCTCAACTTCCAATGTGTCAAGACTGGATTTCGATGGTCTTTGTGGTCCATGAAGAACTTGGACAGGGCGAATGGGGTCATCTTCATCGTTCAGGATAATAATCGCTGCGTCATTCTGATGCGCCATGTTACAAAGGCACTATTGATAAACAAAAGATGTAGATATAGAGTTGTTGGATATCAGTGTCAGAATAGGATACAAGAGGTAAGATTTTGCTGCGGCAAACACAAGTCGCATGTTTGAAAGAAAGGGAGCGTGTAGGAAGAAACCGATGTTGAACTAATTACTCAGCAGCGTGTTAAGTAAGCCATTATATTTACTCCAGCCGGCCTTTGCCTTGACGTCGGTTTCACAGTCGGAAGTGGTTGTATAATTACTAGCAAAACTGGGTGACTCATGTCGGAAACCTCAACTGGGAGAGCCGACGGCTCATCTTCGGAAGAACAAGAAGCGTCAAGCAGGAAACCATGCAATAACGAGTTCGCACACTATAAAAAGCTTACAGTGATGATGGAGACATGATACATGGTATCATGCTTGCCAAAAGAATGTGGCGGATGTGTATCGTACTACCCATCCGCACTGATGATATGATCAACGCAGTACAAATTTGAGAGAAACGGCAGCTCTTGGGAGTACTCGTTTTAATACTTTAATATATTCAGGGCCGGTGGATGCTTTTCGTAATATCAAACGTTCGATGAGGTGTCAAAAACTTGAAGCAAGATCGAACGTGAACAGCGCGTATTGCAGGCATCGTTAAGGTTGATCTCTCCATAATGATCTTACCTACCGAAAACAGTAGTTCTTCTGTTTTTGACAAAAGGTCTGCGGTCGAAACTGGTGCGCCCGGTAACAAAAATCTGATGTGCTGGTTTACGGCTAATTTACAGGGAAACTTTTATCGCGTGGTGAAAGGCATGGCGTAGTCATCTCATAAAACGGTTAAACGGGGAGCGATGGCAGCCAAATCTGGCGTGGGACTGAGATTGAGAAGTTTGCCAGCTGGAACTAACCACTAGTGCAGATCGATCAACAAGCAAATGTTGCAATTAGTCGAGATAAGTTATAATGGCAGGATCCGGAACTGACATTTTACATCACGCTGCCGTCACCGACAAGTTCCAACAATGAAACCTGCTCTGTAGCCGCAGGATCGAGCCTCGAAAAACTCAAGCTAGGACTCGTGTTGACCCGATCCGTTGAGTCAGCGAGAAGGTTTACGCCATAGAGCAACAACGGCCAGAAAATGAAAGAGCAGTATGAAACACACCAGCATTGCTGAGTTGAAGGCAACGTCGTCTTGCTGTTCGCTGAGGTCCATTGAGAGACCGTAATCTTTCAAGACAAACCTTACTTCCTCGTTCCACGTCGCGTTGAAGCGTCTTGTACCCAAAAGTTCTTCACAATCCTCGCTGTCCTCATCACAGGCATGTCGCAACGCCACAAACTCATTAATTGAAACGATGTTCCACTGGTTACGCATCAAGGCTTGAAATCCGTATCGGAGCCACGAAAGGTACTGAAATATCAAAAGAGTAAGAACACCGAAAGTCAGCAGATGATGCTTCCAGTGAGGCTTACAGAAAATGGTCGTAGCCATTCAGGCATTGTTCGAAGACGTGGCAGGTACCCAGCTAACAATGTGGATGGAACACCCAGGAGGAAGATAACAGGAATGCGCCACTTCGGCTGTTGGAAGACACAGCTAGCCAGCAGGAATGCAAAAGCCTGGCCAGCGTTGGCGATCAACACTCCTATCCCACATGCTGCCAGAAAGCTTACCGCCGAAGGAGCCAGACCGACCAGCCAGTAGGAAACAGTCATCAGCGTGACGGCGAGGATCGCTTGCAGGGGAACTGCGAGGAGGATGTGACTGAGATAGAATGCGGAAAAGCGGTATATCGGCTTGAAGCGAGTCTCTATTTGAAGGAGAGTCAGTTGGGGGAAGAAGACTGGCTTGATCGAACACAAGGGCAACCAGGACTACAACAGAAAAAACAATCCAACTACCAGGTGGGGACAAACGATACCGATGAAGAACTCGCCTGCAACGAGAGGTGGCAAACTGTGAGCGCTTACCAGAAAGAACGCAAGAAGAAAGATGGCACCGTTAATATTTTCTACGCCGGCCATGTCGCTGTAGTCTTGCGGTAGAAATGTCATTCCCAATACGATTCCCAAAAACGCGTACAAGGCGAACGGCGCTTTGATCTCCACGGTACTTCTCCGTAATCCCTTCGTCCTCCTTCCCAACAAGGTCTTCAGTTGGTACACCCAGTCCGTTTTCGTCTTCGACGTCACTCCCATCTTTTTCGCTTTGTTATGCACCCTGGCTAGCCGAGCCGTGTTCTCCAACTTCCGCCGAATTGTATCGTACACATCCGACATGAGGTACTGCTCACAGATGCGGTCCGCTTTGTCGGCGTCGGTCGAAACCGCTCGGACGTAATGATCAGCTGGGTTGTAAGCTGTCGACCAGATATGGAGTACAGAAGCGAAGAAACGTCCCACCTCATCCATGCTCCCGTAGAAAGCCATTCGGGATTTGTGCATCAACGCAACGTGGTCGAAGAGACCGAAGACCTCGGACGTGGGACGAGTTAGGCTGCACATGACGATCTTGCCTTGAATCGCCATGGCTTTGAGAAGTCGACCGACATGCTCGGCTTCTTCCGCATCGAGGTTGGCCAGCGGCTCGTCCAGGAAAATAGCTGCGGGATTCGTAAGACATGCTGTAGCAATGCAGACTTGGCGAAGCTGGAGTGTCGATATATCATGGTCAAGACGGTGGTCGGAAATCGACGTTAGGTTGACGGCTTTGATCATATCGAGAACCAGGGTGTCTTTCTCGGTAGTGAAGTAGCACTGCTCGTTGCGGAGATAAGCGTGGAATGTGAGGTGTTCTTTAACGGTTAAACAGGTGCTGAAGACGGTTTCTGAGGGGACGTACACAAATGCTCGTAAGGCTGATAGTGACGCGGTTTCGTTGTTCACGCAAATCTGACCGTCAACTTTTAGATTCTTTTTGGAGTATTGTCCGGAAAGGACGTTCAGCAGAGCTGTCTTTCCCGCTCCAGCTACGGAGGAGAACTGTTAGGATACAGCATACCGCTGGAAAAGTCGTACGTTACTTCATGAAATGGGTATTGGCGGCCCAATTTGCACACAAACTTTTTCTACTCCGAACGATCCTTTTTTGCCGTCAAGTTGTGGAGGATAACGAAGGGCGTCTCGTGGTGAGTTTACCGTGCCTCGTCGTGGCTCAAAGTTCCAAAACACTGTTCGCCCTTTTGGGAACCTACTCCAGAAAATTTCAGGGGTGATTAATGGCTCAAACACTCAAGCCTGGGGGTTGGATGTCGAAACGATGGTATGTGCAATTTTATGATATGTGACGTCCTTATGACGTCAACGCTTTTTCGGTCAAAGTTTCGAATCCCTCTGGATCATTCTTACGTGGACGTTTGACCAGTGGTCAGATCGCCAAATGGACTTCAGCATCGTGTCCTTAGGGTCCCAGAACTTCAAACTCGTTTCTGAACAGTTTGACTGGCATACGCTTGTATGAAAATTGGGCCGCCGAAACCCAGATGCTCTTACTTGGTCCGATTACAGCCACCGTATTTCCAGCATAGGCAACACCGCTAACATTCCGGAGAGGCTGAGCAATGTAGGTCGGGTGAAGCTTGGATTTTTTTACGAATGGGAGACGCTCCTCTGGCGACAGCACGAAAGCGTTGAGTTTGTCCCAACTAAGTAACAAGAGGTCTAACAACAGCATCAGATACTATTAATAGTACACGCGCCATTCCTTAATTTGATATGGATAAAACTATTGACAGCCGGTCGAAAGCGGCAGTGGCCAGCTTTAGCTTGATTTAATGTGCACTGCCGCTTTCGGCAGGCTGCCAAAATTAACACTCTCGTCCATGCCAATGGTTAGGCGAGGCGGGTGTACTGTGCTGTACTGTATGTACAATTGACCTTACCAAAGGACAACTTTGTGAAAGGGCTGAAAGACGCTGCCGCGCTGCACAAAGTTATTACTGTATTCAAACTCGGAGGTGGCGTCACTGGTCAGAGGACTTTGGTCCACTTGACCCAGAGAGGAATCCCGCAAGGGCGGAGAATTTGGAGGTGTCTCGACCTGGATGCGTAACTCAGGAGTGGAGACCGGGAGTGCCGAGTTGAGGTAATAGGGAGCAGCGAAGTCGTCTTCAGGTTTCCAGTAAGTTACCGACGGCAGATCGTACTCCGAAACGCTCCGCGTCTGTGCGTTCAGGTCAGTTGGGCTAATGGTCAGTCGATTGTCGGTTTTGGATTTCCTGTTACCGAAACTCCGACGAATGTGATCTGCCATGGTTTCAAAAGGTGGGAGATAAAGGTTTTGTGAACGCCCAACGCCTCACACCGTTTGGACAACCGGAAAGTGACTGAAAGACGCGTGCTTGGATACGACAATAATCTTTTCGCTTGAGTCTTTAATTATAAACAGTATGGGCAACTGCACAGTGACAGCCATGCGCCGGAGATAACTTTGATAAACTATCTGTAACGATGTCATAAAGGACATACGATTGTGCGTCATCTGTGAAAGGCTAACTAGGTCCAGGCAGGAGGCGCATGTCTTAATATTCCCAATACAGAAGAGCGTGCCGCTCGTCACTGCGCTGAAAACGTATCTTTAACATCTTTTTCGTTTGTATCAGCAGTTACAGGTCTGTAGTTCAGTGGCTCCTCGCGGATCTTGACAAAACTCGAAGGACAGCAGACTCAGGTTCATGCCGACACAGCATTTACAGAAACAAAACTGTAGTGGCAAAGGATACAAGCAGATACAAGCAGATTTCTAATCAAATTTCAAACCATAAATGTGGTGCCGTTTACGTATCACGACGAAATCGATCAGAACTTATGCTGATGAATTCAAGCGGTTTTATAATACGCACACTGTGCAATCAGACTCGGATGAACATTTTGCACGGTACCGATACCTCATCATGTATCACAGGCAGGAACAACGCCAACTTGACTGTGGCTGCACGCACCGAGCTTCGCTGCAGTTGAACATGGTGGGTACTGACAACACTCGGGTGCCATTGCAATCGTCACGGTGTTCGCTAACCTTCTCGTTGTATAACTTGTCCCTTGGCCTCTGCCGAAGTCAAAATTTTTTTTCTAACGCCATACCGCAATCTTTTTGATCAACTTATACACACATGCTAGTGCGGAACTCCCGAGAGTTTTCTGGGAGACATTTCGTGCCATTGCTGCAAAAGCCTGGGAGAAGAGGGATAATAATCTCCGTAACGCCACTTTTCAAACCCAGTTCCGGGAAAATCTCGCTGGAGAAGGTCTAATGTCTTGAGCAGGTGAAAATCGGTTAGCAGAAGGACCCTTCTATAAGAAGCCCGAATGAGAAATTTCAGTTCCTATTTCTGCAGTACTGCGGAAGTGTTTTGTTCAGAGTGCCCTCCGGAGCAGACATGCAACAGTAGTGACTCCAGTCCGTGAATTAATTCGTTTTCAACGGGAAGGTTTCCATACATAATGCCTGTTTCAAAGAGGACCGGAATGATGTTATCGTGTAGCTGGACGAAAGAGATTTATAGCGGTCAGGCGTGGGAGGTGGCCATCAAAATGTAATCATGGTTCTCTTTCGGTGCCACTCACGGTTCGAACTTTTCTGTCGTGGTTCGCCTCTGGCAAAACATAGCATTTCTTGCTTAGAAATCTTTTATAGAGTGCCGGTGTTGTCACGGATAGCAATGCGGTATCCTTTCAGCTCGTTCTTGTTTGCTATTCGGAGAGGGCAAAAGACAAAACTCTGCGTTATTTTCGGGGTGCGCGAAGTAAGTGGGGTTTTTCGCCCTCCTTGTCTTATTCAATTTAACTAGAGACTTAAGGGAGGCACACCTTAGTCCTGTAAGAATTACACTATAGCTTGGGAAGGATCGGGTGTGACATGATCGGTCAATACATTGTCGTCCACTTTCGATTTCAGTCTTTCGTAACGTTAACTTTTGAATGAAACATCCCCGGAACGAAACCGATCAACCCGATCTCCCAAAGTAAAAATTTTAGGTCTTTTCATCATCAAACATAGATCTGATTTTGTCGGCGGTGCGAGATGCGTTCGTGCCTCGATGAAATTCAAAAACCGAAATCCCCGAAATTTCACTTATGCATGACTCCGTCGAAATAATTTTGGTCCAGATACAGTCCAGAGGAAACCCAAAAACTGACATGAAAATGACGTTACTGGTTTACCGCTGGGAAATATAAGTTTATGGGACATGGAAAAAGTTATGAATTTTTCAAGTGTTTCACTTGGACCAAAACCCTAATAAAGCCCAAAAAGATGATTTTTATTGTTCTTCGTTCTTTTACTCTTCACGCCCGCAGATAACGACAGAAAGTGCACAAAAGCGGGACGATCTAAGAGATTCCAGAAGTCCTGACTATAATGTTGGAGCGTATTAATCAAGACTCGACGCAGGACACACAGCGAACAATTCAAAGCGATATCTCTGAAGAAAACACCAGCTCAAAGGTAGGACAAACGTCGGTGGCGATGTCCGGACTACTCAAAGTTGAGACGATCCAGTCGTGCAAGAAAGAAAACAGCGACATCGCGCCACTATGAGTTCTGAAGAAAGCAGGTGTTAAGGTAGGCAGCGAGGATGATGCCAGCTGCCTGGCTTGTTCTAAACTACGATCCCCAAGCGAAATTACTCTTACCCAGTCACTTGATTGTTTGATTATGCCAAAGCGACATCGCTGACGGAACGCACAATTTCGACTTTCGATCCCCAACCGCCACCTGAAACACACACCAAAAGACTCAGAACCTCTACAACGAAGACAGCGGGGTTCCCAGATCCTTTCAATTAGCCGAAAGAGTTCACAAGCACATCATACCTGTCGAAATCGGCGCAACCTTCATCAGGCGATCCGAGCGGCGATGAGTGCATCAGCTGTCGAAAGCTAGCTCCTCAGGTTTCGGCTTGCACCGAAAATTCCAGAGGTCGTGGTGAGATATCTTGTGACTGCTATCATGGAGACCTAACCTGCTGCTAACGAATGTTAAGACAGGCTTCAAAATCTGTTGAGCCAAGGCGGGGAGAAAAAATTCAGAAAAACAGGGAAAGTGTCACTTCTTGCGGTTTTAGACTCAACGTTATCTGCCTGTTGTTAACGCACAGAGCGAATTATCGCTGCAGAAAAAGGAAGAATCGGCGCAATAGTCATCTGCAGACAGAGGGTGGAAGTTGACTGCTCAAGCCTCTCTCACGCTTTCTCCTAGAGTAAACAACTTCGAAGCGTCACTCTGAACAGTCGACCCGATCACGATTAAAGTTTAACCAAAAACGGAACGAATGATAAAAGAAATTCATCAAGAAAGCGTTGTCGAGCGAAGACAGTTGTGCCCACAGAATGTTTGTTTTGTGGACCGTCCGCGGTTTTTGACAGTTCCGTCTCGAAAGTGAGTTGCTCTGCCATTTTTTGAATTGCTCGATGACATTGCAGGTCGCCGTTCGAAAACACTTACACTTTGTTGGCGAGGTTGTTATCTATGACTTTGATACTGGGTGGCTTTTGACGAAACGGATAAGTTGAGATAGAACGCTGCAAAACCAAAATTGTGTCTGTGGGTCCGCAGCAGCGCACCTCAGCGTCTTTGTGCGTTGCGCGCATCAGTAAACTGTATCATGACCATTATTCTAACATGCGAAACGGTCTTTACACGGAAAACGTTGCCCCATCTCTCGTATTCAATTGTTCTCCAGAAGGGCCGGAATACTCTATAACTTCCCCTTAAGTTGTGTCCGTGGAGGATTTCGTTGTACCGTTCTATACCGTAAAGCGTTGGTCAGCTGGGAAGCCTTAAGAACTCGGTTTGTGCGCAAAATCCGCCCGAGGCGGACGGTTCTGGGCTTTATGTGTGGTGTTATATCGATCAGCTGATCGGTAGGCACATCGACGATATATTTCCTCCATTATCCGGCTAGTCGTTACATAAGGACCGGGTCCGTAAAGTGTCCCAGCTGATCAGCACATCACAGAACTACAGTAACTGCTAGTACATACACAGTACCAGTTGTCACACGGGTAACGCCCAGTGTAGATGTGGTAAAGAACTTCCCAACGATGCGCGTGGTAGCTCCATTATTCTGAATTCTATCGTGTGGAAAGGTAACATAGTTTCAGGCTTGTTAATGAGAGCTCTCGAACTACATGCAGGTTTACTGATGAAACCGCGCATCAAAAGCGCGGAAACCTACAGCATATCCGAACGTTGATGTCAGAAGTCCAACAACTCAGGCTGGTAGATTGGCGCCGGCATGCTCACCTTCATGAAGACAAAATTGTTTTGTTCAAATATTGACGGTACCTCGTACATAAGTCACGGTAATAAAATGTTTTATGTCTTTTGGCCAAGAAACCTAAATACTTTAGACACGGATGGGCTGAGATTTTTCCTTTCGGACCTCAGAAGATAAGTATCTGAGATGTAGACTAACGTAGCTCTTACGTCTTTTTCGCGTTTTTTGGTGTGCAGTTGATGCGGTATTCATCCACGTGCGAGCTGTGCCATCATGGTGAGTGCTTATCTGTCCATATTGTTAACTCTAAGATTTTGTGCATTACATTTACTTTTCTCTGACACCAACCGTGTGGTACTCTTGTAGGGTTCTTTGCGTTTGTTTTACCTGCTGGGTTTCGGCGTTCTGCTTTTCGCAATACTTGCTTCATCCACCAACGCGACTGATGTGGCGTTGAACCGGGAAAAGCGGAGCTACTGGGACGACTACCACGATTATCCACACCGCCATCATCATCGACATTACCACGGAGGATGGTGGAGGCGCCACCGCAGACGGCATCACCATCATGGACATCACGGAAGACACGGGTGGTGAACCCAGGGTGTTCGGCATATCGTTTGTCTGTACTTTTTTCCGCTTTTTTTCCGTCGAAAAAGATTCGGTTCGGCTACCAAGTGTACTATGGAACCGGTTTTACTTAAGCTTGGGCTTCGCCTGTGTGGTGTTCCTTGAAAGACACGGTATGATGCGACGCTACCGAAGACAATATCAACAGAAGCAAGTTCCAAGATTGTTTTAATTGATCCCAGTCGTTCATGGAAACTTGTTTGGTAAACAACAAAAAATCCCATACCGTGAGTGTCTAGCTATCCCAAGGTCGCTGCGGAAAAAACTGGACACATGTCGTGCGCAATGGAAGTAAGAAACTTTTTGACTATTTCAAAAGTAAACAGGAAGCAATTAGTGATATTAAATGCCCGGCAATTGTATTTAACACTTTCAGCTAGAGCTGTTAAAAACCAGACCAGACCACTTGGAAAGTGGTTTATATGGTTTATGTGGTTCGTGGTTTAACATCCAAACCGAAACACCTCAAACCATATGGCATCTCAAACCAAACCACTCAAACCGGTTTTGATCACGCGCCAAACCATATGAACGAGTGGTTTATGTGGTTTAATATGGTTTGCGGTAAGGGAAGACTTCGTAAGAAACCTGCGGATTCCGTGCCAGAACTCGAGCCGAAATTGGCCATCTGGCTGTGCCAATCCCTTTTCCACCCAGTGCCACCGTGCGCAGCCGCATCGTTCTGATGAGCTATGACTCGTGATGCACAGCTTTAACTGGGTGCGCACTATGTCATAAGCTGCGCGACTTGAGAACTACGCCTTCCGTCAGGCAGAAATCACAATTCTGACAGCGCTGGACATCATTGCTGGTGGAAAAAGGATTGTGCTACCGCCGTGCTTGCCACGGTGTCTTTACAATTCCGGCACGCGCCAGTTTTGCCTGTTTGCGTGTGCTCGTAGAGAAACCAGCAACTGTGGCTCAGTTTCTTGTCCTCGGTGGTTATTTTAGTTGTTTGGTCAAGTGAAGAAAACTGTGGCACCACTTACTATGTACTGGGGATCGAAAGTTGTTCGCAAACCGGTTCAAACCGACGGTTTATGTGGTTTGGTTTAATTGGTCTGGTTTAAAATTTAGACCACTTTTGGTGGTTTGTGGGAGATACCATTTTCATTTAACCGGTCCGGCATGCAAACCACCTCTTAAACCAAAGCAAACCACATGGTTCAAACCAATAATAGCTCTACTTTCAGCACGATCGTGTTCATGTTTGCAGAATACTACCGTCCTCTTTGTGTATACAGGAATTTTATCGGCTGGTACCGTGTTGCGGAGGCTGGGCCAACCAATAGGCAGTTTTCGAAATTTCATAATTCGGATATGGGCAGGCCATGAACGCCAAATCTCAAAAGGGAGAACTGGTAGTCTTGATTTTCTTCTGACCGCACTGATAACTACAAAATTTATCCCAGGCTCGGCTTCGGTAGATAAGACTGTCCCCAGTGCTCCAGTTTTTTTCTAAGCGAATACCGTGCACGTGTCTCGCGCGAAGAGACGAAAGACCAAATTCCACCAAAACCCCCCGAAACCGTAGAAAACATTTCCAGCGTGCTGGGGTTTTGCTGACCGCTGGTCACTAGTGTTACTTTGGTGAGAAGACCGAGGTACAGTACATGCAAACAGGAAGACCCGGACCCGAAAGACCAAAAGCTAAAATTGGGAAGGGAGTAAAACCGAGTGATTGTATACACAAAGAGGACGGTAGTACGCAGAGTGTTAATCGACCGGCTTTCTGCTGGTTGGTTGCATCAGTCTGCAGAAAACTTTCACTCTTGCTGTGTAAGGTTGACGACTGTAGAAGCGATTACTACGGCAGCAACTATGGATATGACAGGTACAGTTGAGGGCGACGCGGAAGATACTACAACGGTGGCAGCTATTACGGAAACATGGGAGGATCCGGATGGTGGTAAATTGTGCTCTGCCCCGAACAGCTGGTGCTACTTCGGGATCGACGGATCGGGAATTCTTATACACGTGTTACAAAGAGTTACATGTGTCATGCTCCTTTCTGCGCCGCGACCTGGTACCACAGTAGGATCCAAGGAGCGGTCACTATAACCAAAGAGATAGCGGTGTTGTGGCCAATCCAGAGAACAGGATAGACACAGGATCATAAAGATCCCGATGTTGAAACACTTCTTGCCCCCTGCAGTTACGATAGAAGCATGATCAAACTTCATGCTTCTAACTTCGCACCGCAGTGGAATCCATCTCACTTTCGTATACTTCACTATGGTAACCTGCGCCACGCTAAAGGGTCAACCTGCTCACCTGACTTGACGCAGCGGTCCCAATGTTTTCTGTGCTTTCTGCGCCAGTTATGACTGCTTCAACAAACATCCGTCTTACAACCGTCTTCCCCCTTGATAGAACCCTGAGCTGAATTAGCGTCTCCCAAGGTCCAGGAAATCTCGTTTCCCAGACCTCATTTCAACATTGCCAGCCAGAAAATACTGTAAAAATTCGCTGCATCCGCGCAACACGTCCTCGTACAAGTGAAGTACAGCCCCGGTCCGGTTTCACGGGTTCCGCAACTTCCCACGGGAGTGCATTAGCACGCACGTGTGCGCACTTCCGGAATGCAGCGAATATTTACAGTGTGGTCTCTCATTACTCAATAGGAAACGACAGTACCAGACAGTACTGGCCGGCGCGCGCTTGTGAGTGGTAGTGATGTCGCTTGTGATGGTGTAATGTCATACTGTAGAGAAGACATACCACATGCGTACACGGTTGGCTTGATGTCTTCGAAGTTTTCTGGTCGTATATACGTAGAGCCGAAATAACCAGTTAAGCTGTCAACTGTGGGGTCTGGATGTCGGAAGTCTGGTCTTTTAGTTACCTGGGATTGTCGAACTTGTTCAGGAAGCTCTGAAGCTGGCGCGCTGGTCGCGCTTCCACTGGAACCATGCTGTGCTCGTCGCTTCTTATTAGACACCTCCATCGGTCGTCTTCGACGATATTTTCTCATTTGTCCAGCAAGACATCTGTTTCACTAGGCTCTTTTGACGGTCTGCGGATACCCAGTAGTACCAGACGTCTCCAGCTGTAGGTTTGTCCAGTGCTTCAGTTTCGTTGTTGCACACGAATGAGGTATGCCATTCTGCAGGTCAGCCCTTCGTCCAAATGTTCCCTCTGCACAAAATTCGCCTGATTCTCCTGCGAAATTGTCTCCTCCTAAACAGGAAAAGTCTGCGTTGGACATGGTGAAAGGTTTCTACGGTCATTATGGTTACACGGCTTTGACTTTTCATACCGGAGTAGCTGCCATGTCGCTGGCATTCTGGGTATTGCTCGTCAGAAGGTAGGATGAATCCCAGCGATATCATTGTTGTGCATTTGGCGAGGCGTACGGTTACTTTTCAGATCCATGGTATGCCATAGGGTTCCGATCATTGTCTGGTTTTTCTAGTCCGGTGGATGTGTCCGGTTTCATGGCTCAGATCGGTGTCCTCACTCCGCTAACGCTTCTCATCACGAAAACTGCCACTTCATTTGGTGCTGGCTCCTTTGCCGTGGGTTATTTGCTGCACAAGGTTACAGGTCCCATCAGGGTCCTGATTACAATTCTGGCGACCCCTGCGCTTGTGAGGAAGTACGGTGGAAGAACTGCAGAAAAAGTTACACAGGCAAAGAAATCTCCGTAGCTTTCAGAGCTGGCGTATGGTTCGTTCACTTCCTTGTACGAATATCCCTTGTGTGGAATCTATGTTCCGATGTTCGGATATTTTTGGTTCGTTTCGATGTGTAGTTATCTACCCTTTTACCGTTACGGAATGCCCTGCGTGGTCTGGCACGGCCTCGATAGCCAGTTGGCACTCTGACAAGCCCGTGGTTGATTGAGTAACTTGATTTTACAGTTCGGCAGTTCTGCATGTTGCCGTGTTCTCCTACGAGGTAGTCTATAATCTCTTCAAAGTTTTATTCTCGGTAATTTTCATGTGACGTTCATGAAATGGATCCTCCATCGCCATTGAACAGTTTGAATTTCAACGTGGGTGTCCTGGGACACATCGATAGCGGGAAGACATCCCTTTGTAAGGCGTTGAGCACGGTGGCCAGCACAGCCTCCTTCGACAAGAATCCACAAAGTCAGGAACGAGGCATCACGCTGGATCTCGGCTTCTCCTCCTTCTGTGTTGCAGTTCCACCTCACCTTCAGGACCAAGTTTCCTCCCGTAAGATTGCTTACATTCAGTACACTCTGGTGGACTGCCCCGGACATGCCTCGCTCATTCGGACCATAATTTCCGGTGCTCAGATCATGGATTTGATGTAGGTAGTCAAAATCAGTAACAGACGTGTGACGTCACATCGAATAACACTACCAATGCGTATTTCAGTCTGTCAAATGATGCCATGCGCCGGGAATTCTGTTCTGTGTAACTTCTCTGTTTATGCTTCAGGCTTCTGATCGTGGACGTGACGAAGGGAATTCAGACGCAAACGGCGGAATGCCTTGTCATCGGAGAGATCACCTGCGGCAGCATGATCGTGGTGCTGAACAAGACAGATCTCCTCCCTGAGGATAAACGACACGCAACCATTAGTAAGGTAACTCCTCACCATCCCACTATCAAACTGAGAAGGTTTCGGATTGTCGGATTACTTCCTACTGCTCCTCTAACTGGCCATACAATATCTTTCCAACAAAAAAATACTTACTAGACGCGTTTCATAGATGAAGGCGCGCCTCGAGAAAGTTCTACAAGGGACGAAGTTTTCCGGATGTCCGATTGTTACAGCCAGTGCCAATCAAGTAAGCGCCTCTGCACCCAATCGACTGAGAAAATTAGACATCACAGATCTGCCTACTGACCGTTCGCGTTAGATATGCGTTGTTTTCTGTATGCCCTTGGATGTCGCTCTGAACATCTGTCCGTTCTTGCTGTTGTCAATATTAGTCCACCTTCTTCCTTGTCCGAGGTAAAATCTTGTGTTTCTTCATCTAGGATGGAGAAAAGTCAGCTATTGAAGTGAAAGAGCTGGTAGAAGCCCTATCTGCCGCGACCTTCGTCCCCAAGCGCGATCCTTCCGGTCCCATGGTGTTCTCCGTCGACCACTGCTTCACCATCCGTGGACAAGGTTCCGTCATGACAGGTACCATGCTGTCCGGCACCGCGAAAGTCAATGATAGTGCCGAGATTGTCTCGGTGAAAGAAGTCAAGAAGATAAAGTCCATGCAGATGTTTCGTCAACCGGTGACTTCCGCCATGCAGGTAAATCCCGTTTTAAATAAGCTATTTGGCGGCCGATTTTCCGGTCGTTGAAGTTTTAATCATCGGTGAGGATTTAGGGAGATCGAGTGGGGATATGCGTGCCAAGTTTCGACGCCAAGTTACTCGAAAGAGGCTTCGTGACCACGCCTAACACCTTGCAAACCTTCCACGCAGCCATCATTCTTCTACAGCAAATTCCTTACTTCAAGCAACCTATCAAAACCCGGTCTAAATTTCATGTAACCGTAGGTAAATTCTGCTGTATTTCTGGTTTATCTATCCGATTTTATCATGTTTTTATATTTTTGTGCGTGTTCAGATGGTTTGACCCAGATTGTTTCCCTAAGTGACGCACAGTCTCGACCTGTTACAATGAAAGAGTGCCCTCACTTGACATAACGATCTGGTTGAATTTGTTTGCCTACGTCCCAACTCCTGAATTCATTACCACGTTTGATTGTTTGATTAGGTCATGAAACTGTAATGGCGCGGGTCTCCCTATTTACCTCGCCAACGTCGGAATTCACCTACACCAAAGAGTACAAATACCTGGAAGAAACTCCGGTTGACACAAGAAAAGCTGAAAAAGAGAATAAAGATGAGAGCGAGAAGTGTGTTTTTGCTCTGTTGGAGTTCGAGTCTCCGGTGACGGGACGGAATAGGAGCTTAATCATCGCCTCCCGTCTCGATGCGGACATCCACCAGAACGCCTGCCGCTTAGCCTTTCATGGTCACATTCTCGAGTCTTTCACTTCTAAGGACTACAACCTTACCCCGTTGCGTGTTTACAAACCCAAAGAAAAGCAGGTACCGTCGAACAGGAAAACAGAGTTTTCGACAAGTCTGGAAAAATATGATCATCGCCGAAATGAATTGACGAAAAATTTTGGACCCAAACTTCTGGAGAGTGAAAAGGAAACAAGTTCCGGCCGGTGACGAAATTACGAAATTAAATAAGAAAAAGGAAGCCGCAAATTTCAAATGAACTTACAATCGAAGAATGACAAAGTTATTTGGAAAAAACTGGTCCTGGTTGGAATATAGTTTCGCTTGTAATTTTTTTCAGGGAACCGTGGAGCGTCTTCAAGACAACTCCACCGTCATCGTTCGGAACCTCGTCAAGAAGGAAACGGATATTAGTAAGTTCGAGAGGTTGCGTGTGACGCTGTCGACCGGCGAACTTGGCTTCATTGAAGGGTCCTTCGGGAAAAGTGGCAAAATCAAAGTCAGGATACCTGGTAAGTTAATCTCACCTAGATTGTGTAATCATCCTCCTGTGGGCATTCTTGATGATGTTGAATAAAGCCGCTTAATTTGGACTTCTGTGGTTTTTGTCGCTTCGAGAGCCTTCATTAACGTCAACCCTCCCTATTTTACTGCTTCCTTCTTCCTTTTCTGCTGGTCGTAATTACTTATAACCTTGAGCCAGGAAACGTTGGTTCTTGGTGGTTTCGCTTCCTTGTCGGAAAAAATATCGGTCAGCATATGGGGCATCGACAAGTGAACTGGACAGGATATATTTTCAAGTGGCGCACAGTTTCAGCCCGTTACAGTGGGAAAGTGCGCCGCTGAGATGAAGGTCATGCTTAGTTCTTTTGCCGACATCCCATATTTGCCTGTCACCAACTGTATTAAAATAATCGATGTTCTGTCCGCTTTCGGTTTGCCGAATGCGGACCGAACATCGATGAAAAACGACCGCTGAAAAACAATCGAAAGTAGACAAATCGATTATCAACTTCAAGTTCTTATATGGAAAGTTATCTGTACGAGTTTAAATTCACGACCAAAGAAGTGTAAAATCACATAAATCAGAGATATTTGAGACGGGGGCAAAATAAGCGAACCCCATCGTTGTCCCAAGTGGCGCAAATTTTTATTGTTACTGGCTGAGAGTCTGCGCCACTTGAGCAAACGCTGGCTGAATTAATTTGCCCACGTCCCAGATATTCTTGTCAAAACCCCGCTTCGGTTTTTGATCACGAGGGATTTTATTGTCCGATTTTTGCTAGCCGGTGTGTGCACTGAGTAGATTGTATTTTCGTAGTAATGTGATTCCGGAAAATAGGCGAGGTGTTTAGATTCCCGTGTTCGTCATTGGACCAAAACCATCTGTAATATGTCTGTTAAGCGCTTCAGTGCGACGTTAATGGTTGTTGTTGATGTCTTTACAGATGGTTTGAAGGATTCGACGGTGGCGTTTTTGACCCGGGGTACCATCAAAAAGAAGGGAGACCTCGACGAGCCATGTACGGATTCGGCTGCTGCCACATCTGCCAGCAATGGTTCGGGTAATAAATCTGAGGACAGTGTAATTCAGGTTAAATTGTTATTCAAGCGCTACATTTATGATCTAAAAAAGCAAATGGTCCAGGCTTGACTGTACCATGTCTTTTGTGAGCAAAAGAGCCCTCTTCAGTTTCATGACTATGGCCGGGTCCGTGTCACACCATAATACAGCTCTGTGACATTTTGCTTTTTATGCTGCTGCACAGCTTCGCAATAAAGCTCTATGAGCCAATTCAGCTGATAATATACAAATAAAAACATCCCTTGTTTTCAGCGTGGTGTGAGAACCTTGTGATGCCTGCTGATAAGCTCGTTCCAAAATAGGCGACCCCCTTTCTGTGTTCTTCATCATTCATGCCTAACATCCGCTCACACAGTAACTCCCCCGATCGAAAACAGGCTCCATATTTTCTCTGTCTCCCAGCAGACACTGTCAGGAGGAAGCATACCGTTCCAGCGTAACATGTGGAAGCATATTGTAAATATTCGCTACGTCCGCGCAGTACGTACACGTACGTGGCGCTGCACCCCCTTAGGGGGCTGCGCAATCCGTGAAACTGGACCGGGGCTGTACTTCACTTGTACGAGGACGTGTTGCGCGGATGCAGCGAATATTTACAGTATTTTCTGGCTGGCAATGTTGAAATGAGGTCTGGGAAACGAGATTTCCTGGACCTTGGGAGACGCTAATTCAGCTCAGGGTTCTATCAAGGGGGAAGACGGTTGTAAGACGGATGTTTGTTGAAGCAGTCATAACTGGCGCAGAAAGCACAGAAAACATTGGGACCGCTGCGTCAAGTTAGGTGAGCAGGTTGACCCTTTAGCGTGGCGCAGGTTATCATAATGTTCATAATGTTACTTTAGACGTAGCACGGCATGCCGACTTTATGTAACGTTCGCCTATTTTCTGACAGGTAGTTCCCTTCAAAAACGGTCGTCTCGGTCCATGGGCAGAACACAAACTATGATCATGGCAAGGAGAAAAAAGTGAGCTTGAAGCTTTCGGCAGTCATATCGAGTGCATTCATCCATAACCGGCTCCATTTGTGTTTCCCAGAAAGAGAATCAGCGCTTTGTTGTCTCTTGGAAGATTCTAAGTGAGCTTTAATATCCAAACGTCCGTGAAAGACAAAGAGCACGCCGAGCAGAGCGGTCAGTTGTTCCACTGATAGCTTTCAGCATTCTACGTATTTTAATTTCCCTCATATTCCTGACCAATTGCTCCGTCTACCTTCCACCTGTCTGGTCAGTTCACTATCATAATGAACGAGAGGAGAGAGGCGTCTTTTGTACGATGATGACTAACAGTATATAAGAGGACCCAGGAAATGTTCAAACGGTATCGAACTCGGTAAAATGGTTTGTTCTGCTGATAGTGTACAGTAACTCGATAGTTTTTCAGCTGAAAAGTACGGTGTTGAGCAAAACCAGAAATACAATATTCCGGCTGAACAACTGGAAAAGCTGCAGACGCCGAACCGGTTCAGTGTACACAAAGGCATGCTCTACAGTACATGGGGGGCTTTGGCGGACGAAATGACGTCGACCCGGTGCTTGTAAAATGCTGAACCCGTTTCTGTTTGGTGATTTTCCCAGATTTTCTGGAGACCGACGGGGGAAGGTTGCCGCTAACATCTGAACATGCAGTATCTGATATTGCAGGAAGAGTAATCTGTTTTTTATCAATATTCATTTGAGCGATATTGTTGCTGTTGAAGAAGTTGCTGTAAATGGGTATCGGCGGCCCAGTTTTGGGGATAACTTTTTTAGCTCCGAAAGACCTTTTTCCGACATCAAATTGTTGCCAATTTTCAGGGGAACTGAGCGCTAGTATCGTCACGCTTCGCCACGGATAGAAGTTTCAAAATACTGTTCGGCCTTTTGGAATGATGCACCAGAAAATTTCAGGGGTGCAGATTAATAGCTCAAACACCGAAGCCTGAGGGTTTGATTTCAAAACGTTTGTAAGTGCAGTTTGGTGATGTGTGACGTCGAAACTTGTCCTGTTCTTCACTTCGATGTTTACCCAATGGTGAGACCGCCAAATAGACTTCAGTATCATGTTCCTCCACGTCTGTTATACTAGATTGCATCAGCAGTTTAAGTTTGCCCCTGGGATCTCAAAACTTAGGAGTCGATTCCTGAACAATTTGTCCAGCGATCTTTAGCCACAAAATTGGGCTGCCGATACACAAATGTCGATGATATTGTAGGATTTTTCCCCAACTTTTCTCGTTGGAAAAAGGGGAGTTTGTTATTGCAGAGCAAGGGAGCATCAAACAAAATCCCGCCTTGTTACACGTCATTCCCTCTGACTTCTGCTTGCAGTTCCCACAAAAGCCGAGCTTAATGCTCAAAGCATCTTGTCTAGTTTAATTATTACAGGATGGCGCAGGTAGACGGTATGGCGTCCACGTTGTTGGTTAGGTGGTCTGTGCCGAAGCGGCGGCTGCAGCGCAGTAGCCGAGAGGCGGAAACAGGACCCGAAACCTCCGCTTATTTATAACCGGATCCTCTTCCTTTCTTCCGGCTTCGGCGACATTGACGTCACGCAGACACAGTAGCTTCAGCGCCTTTCCGCTTAGACATGGCACATCTGTAATGTGAACACATCAAAGTCCGGCATACAGAACAGCCAATTCACCGCTGACGGTTATTAACTGTCTTTATCTGCTGAGCCTAAGCTGTGTGGTCCTTTACACTTAACACGTACCTTCCCTCTTTTTTGCCCATGTCGCAACGTAGACAGATGAGCCTTTGAGCTGTCGATCACAAGGCGACATTAACAGGAACTACGGATATTTGGCCTTTTTTACAGCCATTGCATCACAGATGAGACGACCTAATCGCCGGTCCTATGAAAGTCTATCTAAACCGTATCATGTGAGCCAGCCAGATAATGGTCTGTGGTGAATACCTCTGATCACCTAGAAAGGCCACTCGATTGCCGGTTCTAAAATGGCAGACGGTATTCTTCCACTGGTTCGAATACCGTATAGAACCCCCTTATCACGGATAAGAGTCGTCCTATGGAAGCCGCGGCCCTGGGCTGTTGCTGGCTCAGCTGCCAAAGTTCCAACTTATGCAGGACTTGCTGCGATAATCAAGGCACGACTTTGTTATCTCTACCACTTTATTAGACCATTTCCTTCCACATAACAAGATTAGTTCGAAATGCCAAACATTCACGAAAAGAACAGGGTAAATAATATTAAAGCAGGCAGTGTATATTTTTCCCTGCGAGCTTATCCCAGTCTTAATAATCAAAACCAGTTGAGCCTCCGGATCCGAAAACAACTAGTTTGACCGAGATAATATGCCTTACATATAATTTCACGACCTGCTCAAGTCAGTAAGGTCGAATAACCAATGAATTTTGGCGCGTTGTGTTTTTCGTTAACATCGTAGTATAATTTGTGTTCCTCGCCGGTCTTTATTGGTGTTTCGAATAAATTCATTGAAGGGTAATTGAACAGCACGTCAGGCGACAAGACTATTTATTAAAGCGCTGAGAACCTCAACGTCTAGCTATACGCCGGCCGGCAATCGAATAAAAGCAGCTGATGGCGACCTTGCTTGTCATCGGCCCACAGTAAAGTTCCTCGCTTAGGGCAACAAGGTTCTTCGAAGTCAGCCTGGCAGTGCTTTATACCCAGTCAAGCTTCAGCGCTTGCCAGCTTTGCAAAATATCAACAATCGATAGCATAGCTCGCGACACATCACGTTGTTCGCTCTGTCAAAGGCGCACGAAGTGACGTACGGACCATACCGGTTTTAACATGGGCCAAAATCCAGGATCAATAAGTGTGCTACCAGTCGTCACCACCAGCCTGCCCCGACTCAGAACAAGAAGTTTTAAGACTGAAGCTCACCTCGTTTATCATCCTTTACCATTCAGAGTAGTCTTATCATATGTGTGATGCGCATGGGCGTCTTCGGGCTGGGAAACTGTTTCTGTCTCATTGGCTCGTACGAACGCGAGCGAGACGCTTCTTTGCAGCGAGGCTTTTGAACCAGCTGGTAGGCAGCGCTTGCAGACTGAACCTGTACGAAGGCATATATGCTGTGCAAACACACCGGGCGACAAAAGCGGCCTACTGTCGTTGCAGTCGATTAGCCGTCCGCTTCAGTAACTCGGCGCACAGCGTACGCTCAACGGTCTGGTGGTGAAGCGCCCGACAAGGTAGACTTCCTGGTTGACCTGCGGCATAGAGTACGCTGAATGGTTTACTGGGTGTGTACCGCAGCTTCAAAGAAGTAAAGTGCGCACGAAACCAATCAGAAGTAGGACAGACTGTACAAATGGCCGCGCCTGTAACTAGATGGTTGGGGTTGCGCTGGTTGATACTTCTTCGAATATAGCCATGTATTCCTGAAAATTTGTCTAGACGCCAACAGCCGCTTTCTTCCTACATTGCAGTTCTTTCAGCATAGAGTTGATATTTTTCCGTTATCGATGAACTATGTTTTCTAGCAGAGTCTGTGCAAATTTTTCCCAGCGCATCGCAGTCAGTGTTCTATACTTTCTATGTGTTCTATATGTCCTGTATCGTGCCAACTAATAATATGCTTTCAATATAACGATCTTTTTCACAGCTGAATATACGTGGCATGCTAGCATGACAGCTGTTTTTAAGGTTTAATTCAACAGTGATCTGGGGCTCAGTAGGATCTACAGTTTTTTCCACCCGTTGGCGAAAGATTGAGTCCGTTAATGGCGAGGAACATCTGGATTATCTTACCGGAGCAATAAGAACTCCTGGCAGCATTATGGATGATCGAGAGGTAAGCAAACACCTTGACGCAAGGCGACATTTTTACAGGGTTGAATTACCTGACATGCACGGTAACATCAGCGCATGCTTGAAAGCCGTGACTTGACGGAGGACTCTTCCCTCAGAATGGATAATTTCGTAATCATGTCGGGTATAAAGAATTCTTTCAAGCGAAGTGCGTAATTTCTTGTGGCAATGCAAATGAGTGGAATGTGAAAGAATACTAGTGTGAAAGTATCACAAAGCAACTGCAATTTCCATCAAAGTTTCCTGCCTTGTCAAGAACTCGAAATTTATTTTGAAATTATTCACGCTTTGCTTGTCTCGGTTGTCTGACAGTTACCCTTGATTTGCAGAATTCAATGCCAGTGCTGGTGATTGATGAGGACGCGCCTGCATCGGCCCCCTGTAGCTCATCTGCGGAGATGGAGGAATGGTACTCCAGACTGGCCGTGCACGTCAAGAAGAAAGTCGAATGTGAAGTGTGCGGCAAAATGTACGCCAGCAAGAAGAGCTTGAAGATACATAACCGGATCCATACAGGCTTCAAACCATACCAGTAAGCATTCATCATTTCATATTCGTTGCATTAACAAGGAGACGCTGCAAAATGCCGCGCTTTTGATCATTATTACGTCAAAATTATTCGATGGATCAATCTACGATTTTTCGAAATACCCAGGTAAACTTGGTTGACCTTCGAAATTCCTGGGAAGTTCTTACGAAACTTTCATAATTTGAAACGAAGTATTCTAGAATTTCAAAATCGGAAAAACTGACTTTTTCGTTGCGTAATAATGTAATTCCGATTTGGAAGTCATTGAAACCTTGTGGTAGATGTCGCTTTCAAAGCGTAGGCTTATGGACGTCAGCCGAGAAAGCATATTAGCGTCAGCTAGCAAGCTGTTATAATCACTGTCAAGTGATCAAGACAGTTCGTGACTACGTAGGCTCAAGGGTTCGCCAAAGTGGTACGTCTGTGTTTGTAGAAGCTTGCTGGTTCGCCGGGTGCAATATCTCGCTGGCTTGCTGTGTGGTCTGCTGACGTTGATCCTTCGCCATTAATTTAGGTTACCTCTACATGTCTGCTGGCTGCTTGTCTGTGACTAGCTACTGCATGCATTTCGGCCATGGCAGACCGAGCTTTTCATCAGTCTGCTCGCTTTGTGAGAACCGACGGAGATGCCGGGGGCTGAAGCTCGCTAAGAAGCCAGTCTTTTAACATTTCCTGTCTATATTGTCGCCAAATTTCATTTCTGATGTTGTCAATAATGCCCCTGTTTCGTTTCATGTGGTAACCTCCTACCTTTTCGAATGTAAATATGTTTAATTCAAGTGGTTTCCATAAAAGTGTGCATCGATCTTGCATGATACCATGATGCTCGCCTGACTTGTCAGGTGATCACGGGTTCTCTCAGCAATCCAAGCTTTTCTTCCATTCGACCGTAAATTATGTTAAAAACTGTTTCTGGACATTAATTCAGGAACAGTATTTGCAAAATCGGCACTGGTGTATGTGGCAGCCGGAAGTGCACAGTACTCAGCGGTTCCGGCGCGAGGTCGCACCTAAATTCCAACCAAATGTCTGTGAAATTTTCTTTTCCTCCGCTAAAAACAATTTCATAAAGTGAAACATCGGATACTCAGCTTGAACGCATTACTTCTGTCGTAGAATATCGAACTTGGAAGTCTTGGCGATTTATTGTTAAGGCCAAATTTATTAATTTTCACTTTCAGATGCACGATGTGCGGGAAACGCTTCACACAGTGCAACGTGTTACATGCTCATCTGAACGCCCACACAGGAACCCGCAACTGGAAGTGCGCCATCTGCAACAAGGCCTTCACCCAATCGGCCCATCTGCGCACGCATGAGAAGACGCACTACGGGAGCAAGGATTACCGGTGCGAACACTGCGGCCGTTGTTTCAGTTCCAAAGGTATCAACTTGTCAATCATAATTGCATGCACTTATGTGTACAAGACGACTCCAAATTAATGTCGGTAGCCATGATCAGTCTTTAACATGGCCGTACTTTTTCTGCAGGCGTTCGCGACCGTCACAAGAGGCAACATACCGGAGAGGTGAGCATTCAGCATGGGCAGCAATTTTTTATCATTGACATCGCAGTTTGATCTTGACTGCATAATATCCCTTCGAACTTCAGCCTGTCGGACTAAATCGGACCACATTGACGCAAATCGTTATTTCATGTGACACACGCTTCGGATGTTACTGGCGAAGACCGTGCGCCACGTGAGAAAATGATCTCAATACTCACAGAAATCCATTCTCTGATTCGCGCACGTTTATAGCTGATAGCAGCCAGAGCGTGCGCCACTTGGGACAGCGAACTGGATGGATTCTTTGCCTGTCCCGCATTCACAAATTAATCTATGCCGTTGACCGATCTGTCTTCAGCTGCACTCCTGGCACCGCAATATTTCGATAGACGTAACCCATGTTGTCTGTTTTTCAGAAGCCGTTCAAGTGCGGCCAGTGCAACAAGAGTTTCACCCGCGGAGAATCTCTCAAGTTCCACGAAAATGCCCACGACGGTATCCGTCCATATACTTGCCGCTACGACTTATGCTTGTCATCGTTCACCAAGAAGTCCAGCTTGAAGCGCCACATCGACACTTGCCATCGACGTCTTCGTCGCCCTCACTCCGAAAGTGTCTCCGTCAAGTCCGAAGCTGGTACCAGTCTGGAGGACAGCGGCCCGGAAGACAGCAACGAAGTGGAAGCGGCCGACCAACTGTTCCACCTGGCTGTCCAGCGAGTCTTCGAACTACCACTGGATGAAATCGAACGCATCTTGACGAGCAAAGGCCCCAACAGCACGTCGTTGGGTACGGCCGATCGAGAGGTGCTGGAGAACGAACTGGAACTGGCTCGGTGGGACATGCCAGACTCGCCGTCGGAAGCCAGCTTTGACTCGGGGTACTTCGCGCCCGCTGGAACGCCCTCGCCGACATTCTCACACTCATCGATGCCAACAATGGGCACCAACGGTTTTGCCTGGCCGATCTCTGATGCTGGGCTGGGTTTCTCGTTTCCTAAGCTGGAGATCTTTAAACATGAGATGCAGGTAAAATTCGGTCGTTAACAACCAATATACCATATTATTTTAAGATTAAAAGTGAACATAGCTTTGCTCATTGTTGAACTTTACAGATGGGCGACGGTGTGGAAAATTTGGCCATGAGCATCCTAAACTCCACAGCGCCATCTGGAGGATCGTCTATGGACGCCGTTCAGCCCTACGTGCACATCAGCCGTCTCAGTCTGGCTGGTCCGATGCCGATTCGAATCAAGGAAGAACCCATCGACTCAATCAATCCATTCTGGATGACTGACAGTGCCAATCAAAACCTAATTACGTCCCGACACAATCCAGCTCCATCGACGTTTCACTCGGAACATGCATTTCGACAGGCTATGTTTTCGCATCACCAGCCGTCAACCAGTGCCAATGTGACAAGTTATCCGACGATGGCTAAAACCTGTCCATCGATGTTATCCTTTTCGTCTGCCAACTATGCGCCAAAGCCAAATCACACTGCAAATCAAGCCATGAACCCACGGAATGGTTTCTGTGGTATGAATGGATTTTACGGAGAAACCTGGATGGAAACTAATGAGCGCAAACCGCGCATGTTCTAAAGAAGAAGCCCTGTGCCATCTTTGTGCAGATGTGGGCTGATGACGTCACCGCAAAAACCGAGCTCCCGCATTTTCCCGCTTCCTAGCTGCTGCTGCTGCTGCCGTCGCCGCCTCTGCTGCTGGTTATGTCTGCCTTGCTTTGTCTTTCGTTGGCGATGAAGAGAGAAAAGGAGAAAAAAGCTTTGCTTCTCGCTTTCATTGTCAAGTCTTTTCCCCATGAGACTTTCCAGCGCTTTCAATTGATTTTGTGTCCTTTTTGCATCTGCCTCGTTGCTGTCGCTGCTTCCTGCTAGTCTTTTCACACAAACTGCGAGCTTTCTTTATTGTTACAGAAGTTATGCTTTCTAATATGTTATTCCGACCGGTCATTCCACTGTTTCATCTCCCGGTTTGACTGTAATTCTTCACATATACAAGTACACTGCTCAACGTAGTCTTTGTTAATCATTGTCACCATCTCGCTAACGCACTGCCGTCGAACTGATTGGAGTACACTACCGATGCGTTCTGTTCACTGCCATCTCAATAAAGATTTGTATAAAGCATGTACATTGTTTTGTTTTGAACTGTCTGTCCATGAAAACAGTTAGGCCAGGCGCGTGTACGTCTTGAAAAGTGCGGTGTAGGAAAGAACGCAATTCAGCTGAGCTGTTGCAGAAGATTAACTGCGCCTCGACCGAGAGCGCCATCTGCGAGAACTGCAAATAGTATAGTGACGGAATGATCGATGCAACCGTGTGCTGTACAAAATTATCCAGTAGACGGCGCTTCGCCGCACTGCTGTTCCAGTCGACAGGCCTCTTCTCTGTTGCAAACTCGAACCGCTCGAAATGCTGCCGCCAACATATAGTTCATAATCATGGAAGACAGGAGTAGATAGAACACCGCCAAATATCGACTGTATATGTAATCGACCATCATAAGGTACTAGTAAGGTTTGGTGATGGGCGGTCACCGGAGCCGAAGTTCTGCGGGTTTGTGATTGTTCGGGGCCAAAGTTTCTCGAGATGAGAATATGTTTTAGGGAAAGGTGACGTTCGGGAGCAAAGCTGTTAGGGGAAAGAGTTCTTTGGGTCCGAGGCTCTTCGGAACGACGTTTAGGACTAGTCGTAGATTTTACTTTGAGCGCTGTGACAGTTCAAACGCCCGAAATCAGTTCCGGACAGTTCAAGTGTACACGGATTTGCTCGCCATGCTGTTCGCATGAGCTCGATCAGCTGATCAGACACGCGCTTGATTACTTGAGCAAGTCAAAAGAGAACCGGACGTCGATCAGCTGATCGTACTGCGCAGTGCATGTCTCGTGCAGAAACGCTGTTCTGTTGCAGAAGAAGCAATTGTTACATCTCACAGGTAGGACTGTATTGCTTTCAGACTGTGCTGCACATGTTACCAGAGATACGAGCATGCTAACGGCATTACTGTACAGTGCTCCCAAATTAACGCGCACTCAGCCACCTGATGAGTCATCGTAGTCCAGTATGATCAGATGTTACCAGTGTAGCCTGTGTGACTCTCACCCGGGCATTATTTACTGTCCACGTGGTTGAGTGCGCGTTAATTTAGGAGCACTACAGTACGATTTTGTCCAATGAGACAAAAGACGACCTTCGTATTTCTGCGGCGTCATACATGGTGCTTCAAAAGAAACGGCAACGCGCCACCGGTTTCATCCGTTACTTGCATATGTGAGTAAACCTGCCACTGGTGTTAGTGTCTCAGGTAAACGGAATCAAAGGTGTACCTACCGGTAATCTCGAGGACTAGGGAGACAGTTCCGTGGCTGGCAAGTTTTCGTTGGGCTTCTGTCTATCCCGTTAATATAGCATTACAGCTACTTCACATCGGAAACTGCTATGATACTGAAACTCTGGCGCCAACTTCTCACCGGTATGCGGTGCCACCTGCTGCACCAGCTCGTGCTGGCTGTCGACAGATGGCGTGGCTGTGATGAACCTAACGGTCGAGCCATCGCTTGCGAGGCAGAGGAACTCATCCCTGATCATGAATCTTTTCGCATTACGGGACACTGTCTCTCGTGGCTGCCAGTTTATCCGTACTGAGGCGGCAAAATGACGGCAAATCTATCGATTGATCTGCCCATCCCTACCTAATAAGCATAATAACTAGCCGGACTCAGCCATGAACTAGCACTGTGCTCTGCTGAAGCTACTTGCACTAGTGCACCTTACGGTGGAACCTGGCGGTAACTCATAATTGTCAGTGTGGCTCTGAAAAATGAACACAAAGCACTCGATGCACCGGATCGTTTAATCTTCAATGTTCACCAAATTCGGTTATTCAGTTTGGTTGCCTCTGTTAGTCTAATCCCGCTATCTCTGTGCGGCCTTTTCCCCAAAAGCGGTTTGTATTAAAAGCTGGAGACGGTGCGCGAACTGATCGGGGTGCGAAGAAGTAGCAGGTTATGTGAGCGAATAAGTATTAATACTCGAAGAGAGCGGTGCGAAATACAGTACTGGACGGGACTCATCATACTCATGCTAATGAAAATACGGTAGCAAGCGACAAAACAGCGCAACAGAATGATGGGAAGATAATAGTCGCGGGATAGATGACGCATGCCATGATTGCGCGCTATACAGTAGGTATAAGCCGAAACATGCGCCGTACATGACCAAACTATCGACGGACTGGCATCTATATGTGAGCACAAGTGCAGAGCGGATATGCGACCAAGGGAAGAGTGGAGGAAGCTGAAGAATCGATAACGCGGGCTGGGCACAACGTAACAGCGCCTATTGATAATCAGTGCAGCTCTTTGGCTTCTTCCTCTTTAGTCCCAGCGGACTTGGATACAGTGTGCACTGCCGATCGCATAACCACGTACAACCAGCGTTGTAGTGTTCGATCCTATCCAGACTCACACTGAGCATAGACTCAGCTTGAACATCCCGGCGCACACGCCGAGCCAATTCCTCTTCATCATCCTTCCAGCACCCCGCAATCGACGTCTCCTTCACACTACAAATTAGTGCAGCATTATTCAGTATCCAGACTGCTGTCCCTTCGCCTTTTTCTTCTGCACTTGTTTATCCGTTCTGTATTCTTTTGATGAGAACCTGTTTTGACAAAATTAGAGCGTTTGAATTGGGAGGCTTTGAATAACCGGTGAAGCTTAGTGTGCTTGGGACATTCTTTGTCAGCAGAAACTAATTTAACATCTGTTCCGTTTTGGACCCATCTCCCTTTTCCCTGTTCGGCAAATGTGTCCCATTCTCCGCAATGCGGATTAAACCACTGCGGGGAATGAGCGTCATTTGAGGAAGGCCAAGAAGGCAAGTGTGGGTTCTCAATGTGTATCTTGACCTTCTGTCGATGTCAACATATCTAAATTTAGTCCTGAGAAAGCCCTACCTAAATTCTTTCGGGCAAATATTTAGGTTGAAGAATGCCATCACCAACGGGACCTTCACCTGTGGCGCAACCGAAGACCTCGGTTCGGGAAGCCAATGGAAAGAACGGAGGTCCGCGTGATCGGAACACGAATGCTCATCACGCCAAAGCAGACACGGCTTCTTCTTCGCCCGCGGCTCCGCATAAGCAGGCCGGAAGCAGTCAACCCTCAGCGTATGAGCTGCAGCATGTCGGACCGTATCGATTAGAGAAAACGCTGGGCAAAGGCCAGACAGGTGCGCACTACTGTCCAGTCACGCCACATATGTGACGTGACAGGATCGTGGCCTAAGAGAACTTTTCCACGAGGTCTTTTTTTATGACAAAGATGTTTTCGTAATTTTCGTGAGGGTTGTTGATACGATGACGTGTAGGAAGAAATGTTTGGTCCATGTGACGGGAAGACTATTGATGTTTCGTTGCGTGACTAAAACGATTAATCTTACCAGCCTGCAGATTAATATTCCTGATGTCTGTTATTCCCAGGTCTCGTCAAGCTTGGCGTGCATTGTGTAACCAGCAAGAAGGTGGCCATCAAAATCATCAACAAGGAGAAGCTCAGCGAGTCAGTCTTGACCAAGGTCAGTTAAAAGTACTTCACCGTGTGGTTGTACTACTGCATATGCAAAAACTGGCCGACCCGCCGGGAGGTGGGTTTTCCGGTCGTTAAACGTGAATGAGCCGGATGTATTTTTGAGCATGCGGTGATGCAAGACGAAGCGTCTTTACATGCTTTAACACCAATGTTGTGCTTTTCCTTCCGTCGTGCCCTGACTGACTCTTCTTCTGCTCTTCCGCTTCGCCGTCTAGGTCGAACGCGAAATTGCCATCATGAAGCTGATCGAACATCCACATGTGCTGGCTCTCTACGAGGTCTACGAAAACCGAAAATACTTGTAAGTTAATGGAACACGCTTTTGTTATCTGCAAAGAAAGCATGGGCCGGAGACTCAAAACAGCTCAAAACAAAAAACAGAAAATAACATACACGGCTGCTGTTCCTTACAAAAAAAGACTTCTGAAAATATCACGTGCTTTCCGCTTTTCTAATCGAACGTAGTATAGAAACAAAACTTCACAAAGAAGAGCTTCTTATCACTTGATAAAGATAGTACCGTCTGGGAGAACATCTGGGACATCGGCAGATGAACCGTGCGCCACTCGTTTTCCCAAGTGGCGCACGGTTTCGACCAAAAACAACAGAAATGCGTGACATGGCTCATGCATAGCTTATTTGCCGACCTATACCAACTCATATTACGCGGAGGTCAGACTGTCCAGATTTTCGATCGAGGGTTGCCGTACGTAGAGCGAAGTGGTATTAATAAACTCACGGCACCAGTTTTTTGCAGGTATCTTATTTTGGAGCACGTTGGTGGCGGAGAGCTTTTCGACTACTTGGTGAAGAAGGGTCGCCTGACGCCGAAAGAAGCCCGCAAATTTTTCCGCCAAATCATATCAGCGTTAGACTTTTGTCACAGTCATGGAATATGGTGAGTTGGTTGGCAGCTGTGTGGATGTGTAATGGCATTGTCAGGAGGCGTTGAATAATTCATCCTTGACGAAAGGCTGGGGAGTGTGCTTGCTAGCTTGGCCGGGTTCTCCCCTTTCATAACAGTGCAAGTGCCTACAGTTTCAAAGTAGCCTGATCAAATCTAGACACATTCTCAGTGCCACTGTTATCATAACGTTATTGAGTTTGCCGTTGCTACAAAAGACCCTAAAACGATGGCGACCATGTTACCACTCATTGATTTTTCACACCGCTCAGAAAACTACCATGTTTATGCGAACTTTCGTCCAATGCCGTCAGTTTAACCGGTCAAAATTTTATTAGCATCTTAATATGATTATACTACAATTATAATTACGAATCAGGGTTTCTCTGACCGAGATTCAAAAACAATTTAAACTTAAATTCAATCACCATTCTACATGTAAACCTGCAGCCAAGTAAGGACAGTGTGGAATATTTTAGTTGCGAATGTCTTCTGGGCTGTTGGTGAAAGTGCCTTCTTTTATTGGAATGTAACAACCACTCAAAGTGTGCACTTTACAGTCATCGGGACCTGAAACCAGAGAACTTGTTACTGGATGACAAGACGAATATTCGAATAGCCGACTTTGGTATGGCTTCCCTCCAGATGAATGGATCGATGCTGGAAACCAGCTGCGGGTACGTAACGTGTGGTGCGTGGCTTTGATGGTGATTGCCTTACAGCCTACATCTGACGAATAATCCTCAGCGTGTCCTCCTTTATGTCAATTGCAGCTCCCCACACTACGCTTCACCGGAAGTGATCCGCGTAAGTCAACATCAACGGCCAACGGTGTCGCCTTCCATCAATCATTCCTTCCCAGTTTTCAAAACATGCTCTGGAATAAAAATAACATTGATTGATATGCCAATACGCCTGACACCGTTTGAGCCAAAACGTTTACCCAATTAAAAACCCGCTCAATCAAAATTGTTCCAAAATTCTGTCACAAACTTGAACAGAATTCTTAAACAAAAATTTGCTATTTCAAAATAACTGAACAGATACTCTTGACGAAACTCTTAAATTGTATTAGTTTAAATTACAAATGTCTGTTTTAGGGGGAACGGTACGATGGTCGCAAAGCCGATGTTTGGAGCTGCGGCGTGATTCTCTATGCGCTCTTGGTGGTAAGTGGATAGGTCTTCCGTACAAATTGAAAGTGATGCTAATTCCGTGCCAACGCCCGCGCACCCAGTTCGCGTCCGGGACCCAGCCAAGAAGCTGTCATTACACCCGACTTTGCTAATGAGCCGCTTTACAAATGACCTGCTTGTGTGTACAGGGTGCGCTGCCGTTCGACGATGACAACCTTCGTAACCTGCTGGAAAAAGTCAAGAAAGGCGTCTTTCATATCCCTCATTTCGTCCCGCCAGAATGCCAAAATCTCCTTCGTGGCATGGTTGAAGTCGACCCCAACAAACGACTGACGGTAATAAGCACTGTGATGTCGGTGTCAAAATTCAACGAAGGCTAAATACGACCACAATTCGTTGGCCAACAAGTACAGCAAGGGTAACATATAGCTGCTTTCTTTCCAGATTTCCACCATCAACCGGCATCCTTGGGTATGCGCAGGAGGAAAGGGAGAGCTCGAGCTGGAGTTGCCTGTCGTCCAAGTGGTCCAGGTAGCTGAAGGGTGGCTGCTCTGTCAATGGCGGCTAAAAATAATCACGCGCACATATTTTAACCTGGAAAGCAGGATATTTGACGATCAATCAACCGTGTTCCACTTTTCATCAGAGCCGTTTAAACATTGCAGACACACATTATTCCCACCCTGGACTCGATCGATCCTGATGTGTTGGCCTGCATGACTTCCCTTGGATGCTTCAAAGACAAGCAGAAACTTCTATCCGAACTTCTTAACAACCGGTAAGTCCTTCAAGTCCGAAAATGATTTGTCCGAGGTACAGTAACAACGACCAGAGAAAGATTCCAATGTACTGGGTATTTTTCTACAGGCATAACATGGAAAAAGTAATTTATTTTCTGCTCCTGGATCGAAAGCGGCGGAGACCAGCCGATGCGGATGACGAAGACGTCGAAAACAAGACTGTACCGGAATCCAAACTTGATAAGCTGGTCCGGTCACGCTCCGAGACTGGTGGACACCGCCGTCACCACTCCGTCGATCCCAACGAACTTTCGTCGCCGCACGGATCAGCTGATCCGCCGAGGAAGCGGGTGGACCAGCGCAAGTACAGTGATGCCGACACTGCCAACGGAAGTGGTGGAGCCAGTAGCGCCAGAGTATACTCACAGTTGACGCTGGGTTCGCCCGTCTTCGGGAAACGCCGCGGACTGTCATTCCAAACCATCGACTCGGGCTCCGTAACTCTTACACCCGATCTCAGGTACGAAGTTCAGCCTTGTTTATCATTACAGACCTGAAGCACCCAATCATGAACTTATCTTCCAGAAACCGTACGCGGCGTACCAACACCATTTCCGGTTCAAACGTTCCAGCAGCAGCATCCTCGTCTTCCTCTTCCATCGATTCGTTATTCCAGTCGCCAGCAAAGACAGCTAACGGTCGGGCTACTACTCGGCCTCCTGCGCAACCCATTCCACCCATTGCAGCCGAAGCGGCTTCCTTCACACCCACCAATCAAGAGCTCAATCAGGATATCTTCAACTATGAACCCAGCAAAGCATACAGCCCGCCTGAAGTCAAGCCTTTTACTCACCCGTACGATAACCAGGCGACGTCCGCTGATCCCAAGTCCCGATCAGCTCGATCTGTATCGTCGAATCCACCAGCGAGGACCCCGTTGACCACAGCGAAGAGTGACTCAACTACAGCTGAACAAGGTCAGGTGACAGAGTACCCAGGCCGAAAGAATTCCGCGTCGGCACCAGCGTCGCCCTCGCCTTGGAAGAACAGACTGAGTAGCTTCAAGCAAAGCATCATCGGTACACCAAGATTCCACAGAAGGAACAAGATGGCCGTCGATCCCAACGAAGAAGACGACTCGGGTTTCGGGCATGTTTATATCGGAGAACCTGCAAAAACTGCCATTGACAGAAGTTCAAGGCCACCGGCGAAGAAACGAACTGTTTCTCGCGATCCTTCTACAGAGTGCGTACATCAAAATTCTCCACAACGCATTGCGTGTATTAATTCAAAGAAATTTCTATTATACAGAAGTGTGATGAGCCAAATGAGCAATAACGGCCAGAACCGCTCGTGGTTCCGTACGCTGATGGCCACAACCAGCAACACTGTGACAGCGGGTGGCATAACTTCCGACAAGGACGGCGAGTTCTACTCCTTCATCGTCTGGAATAAAACCTTGACGGAGATACGGAGCGAACTCCAGCAAGCTTGCATTAGCGTATGAATATCCCATTTGCTCTCCTCGGTTTTGCATCCACCTGGCACTGTCTTGGTCTCTTCCAGGTTCCTCATTTGATATCACAAGTGATTAGCCCCTGCCTGTACGTAGTGCACTACCGGAGGGGAGGAATAATAACTTCAAACAACAACGCGGCCGCTACTTCGTCCGGCTCCTTGTCTGCACGAGGAGGAAGCAACGCTACCGATAAGAACTTTATCTCCTCTGCAGGACAGTTTTTGTCCAACTTGCAACGATCTGTCAAGTTCCAAACCGAACTGACCATAGTGGGCGATGAAAGCTCAGGGAAAGGCACGTGCATCACATTCAAGCTTATCTCAGGTAAATTTTTCCCAGAAAAATTGTCCGTGTTAGAGATTTTATTCCTGTTGGAAGGCTACACTTTCTTTGCGCTGGGACGAATTGATGACGTTTCATTGCAACACAGGTCCGGTTCGTCGGTTCAAGCGCATCTGCGAGCACCTTCAAGCCTGTCTCCTCCACTCGTCGCACCATCCAAATCGGTCCACCGATTCGTTTTCCACTTTGCCCTCTGACAAGGTATCTGAGCCATCCCTTCCGCGAGGCACTTCCCCAGCGCCGGTCAAACGCTTCACAGATGCCGATGAGGACGCGTTGTCAACGTTGAGCCTTCGCGACGAATCTCGCCGGCATAAAACCGCACCTCTGCCTCCACCCACCACACTAGAAACCTCTACTGTTATCGAAAATACTTTGGCCAAGATCTTCGACCCGAATGCCAGCGGGCGTAGACGCCGACAAGACAGCACTACTGTTCTTCCTTTACAGAACTACAGTGAAACTTCCTTCTCTGTATCATCAGTCCAAACACCTACCAGAATCAGCCCGTCGTCTTATGAAAGAACCTTCGAACAAGCGGATCGATCTTCGGACAGAACTAATCGCTCTTCGATCTTCGAGCCAGAAACGGCACGTGAGAGGGAACTGAACGAAAGATCGTTTGCGCCTGAGATGGCCGAGTACGTTCTAGCTCCACCTTTACCGTCTCCTCTTTCGATGGTGGCGCCACCTCTACCGCTCACCGCGCCACCGCAGGTGCCAACAAGCTACTCGAGCCCCATTCGTGAGCCTTCATTTCACCCAACGTCGTATGGTGAACCGCTTAGTCCATTCGAGCCCATTCCTTCGTCACAGTATGCCCCCATCGGACTGCACGACTGGTCGCCGAATTATAATGTGCAGTCGGGATCCATGAGTCCATCGTACATCAACGATCTACCGTCGCCGAGTGGCAGAAGACAAACAACATCAATGGATATGACGTTTGACAACAACTCGAAGCAGACTCACAACACGTATATGTTCAACATGAACGACGATGAGAAACTGAAACAAGAAACGGATGAAGGTTTACGGCTGCTTAATCAATTGTGCTCCAACTTGGTGTCCTCTCTGAATTCTGGTTCTAATTTGTGAGAAACCTCACGGCCATCTTAGATCAAGCGTACCGGAATTTCATGTACCCGAAGTATACCAACTTTCTTTCTTCGTCTGATCTCAAAATTGCTTTTTGGTCTGAAGGAATGAACCAAAGGACTATTCGCGACCATAACGCACGGGAGTTCGAGGTGGCATCGATTAAATTTGTCAGGATCGTTAAACCCATGCCAAATGGTGGTATTTGCGTCAATACATTTCGGGAAAATGAGCAGCGTAATGTCGATATCAAAGGATAAATCATCTTAGATGAACAACAGGCTGCGAAGTACGGGTGGCTCAGGCCGTAGGCTATTTACTTCGGTGAGTCAGCGGGATACGCGAAAATATCATTGGTATTAGTCCATTGACAGATTATGAGCTTTGTTTTGACATTGCTTCCTCCGCACCTTGTACAGTGCCCTCCCGATAACCGCTTTGATCCCGATGTTAGCTCCTCCGGCGCAAAGGATTTGGTTTAGCAATCCAACTATAGAAAAAACACACCTATACCGCAAGAAAAACCGTGATCACAACTCAAACCTTTTACGTACTCAGAAATCTTTTGCATCAGGAGATACATCTGGCTGTTCGACTGCACATCCCTCTTACCCAGACGCAGGACTAGGATGACTCTACCTCATACAGATAGTCTTCCGAAACCCTTTCTTCTCATCATTGATACCAAACATTCCTGCGTTTTACCGTTGAAAGCTTTGAGCCCTACTGATGCAAGTAAGACTCTCGTTCAGAACGACTTATTGTCCAGACCAAACATGTTTACGGTGAATCAGGTTGTCTGCTGCTCGGTTCTGATCTAGTTACTCAGAAAGCGTAATGAAACGACGCGCAAGAATTTGCTAAAGCTTGAACTGACTTGGTACACTAGCTCTCTCCTCACTTATCCCACATCAGTACGGCTGCTTTTCAACATTAAATTTTGGTGCCGTCCTGTACACAACGAATTCTCTTCGCCTTGTCGGTTTCTTGAGCTTCTATGTAGCTCGACACCCAGCGCGCCAAACCCGACGTCCGCGCGCTCGGGGCTTCTCGACCCGTCTTCAGTGTCCGTTCGCGATCGTTACACGTAAACTAACTTAATGCGTCTACTCAAGCAGATATCGATTACTCGTCTTTCTGTCACATGGCTATAAAAGCTTGTAATCTTGCAGATGGCTGTGGCTTGCGCAGCTTGCAGGTACCCTGATCGACAGATGCCACCTTTGACGGTTCGACTTGTAACACCTGCAGTACCACGTGTTTTGTGTCGAGACTGAACTGATGGAATTAAAGGGGCAGTACTGTAGTGAACCAATACCGATTTTTTCGGTTTCGAAGACGTAAAACTGGGTCTGGCCAAATTTGGCCGCTTGATGACTTACCGGTGTCCGATTCCCGGACAGTTTGGAATTTTTCCTGTGGTTAGCAGAGTTGGCTGACCGAATCAGACCATAGCGAACACGAGAAACTGCAGTTGCCCATCTTGGTATCAACAGTATTCGGAGACAGATCCGCCGTCTGACTAAAACCCCTGAAAATTCCGAATCGAAAACCACGAGTCGCCACCGGTCAGTCTCCCAGCCATCAAATTTTTCGCTTTAACTTGACAGTGTTTCTTTTGGCTTCACCGAAAAGGCAAGTGCTCAGGCGAAGCAAAAGACCGCCGAATGAGTACGTGAAAGGATGTTCGCAGTTTGATGAGGAGTACTTTTTTGAGATCGTTTCGATCCCATGGTGCTGCAGGTGGTAAGCTCGACGACGAGAAACGCGAGTATCGTTACGACAAAAGTACACTGTATGATACAGCAGCTTTGGAATGTTACCGCGTCCGTCAGTTCACATATGTATCCAAATTACGATTCTGGACATGAAATTCGCTCTGTCCAAACAGATGAAAGTATTGTATCATAAAGAAATCCACATATCACTAACATGCTACAAATCCATTCATATTCGGTATCACTCGTTCCAGTTTCAGAAGCTAAGCTGAACGAGACGGCTCTATTGATACCAACTTGTTGAGAGCTGGTCAAGAGAACATCTACCGCAGGGAGCACTGAAAATTCCGTAGAAATGAACGTCACGTATGTTGTATTAATGATGTGGTGAGGGGTGTGCGTGGGGTTTCTTTCGATTCCCTACTACAGTAGCATCGGTTGTTCCGTGGGATAACGTGCCCGATTTCACTACTCGAGCTTTGCGCTCAGAATATCATGTTCTGGTCTGGTGATGTGGAAGCATTGTCTTGCTTACTCCTTGGTGAACGTTAAACTGTAGCGAAAGCTAGCTCAGTCAGGACATTTCGAGAGCGAAAGAGACTATAGACGAAACAGCATCATTTGTTTCACATGATGAAACCGGATACGGAGTTCAGTTGGTAGAAATAAATTGCAGTCATCCCCTGTTCGCTGTTCTCATGGGCGCGATACGTGTGAGAGGCAATGTGCAATGGGGGAACGCTGGTCTCTAGTGGGATCTTACGGTTCTGAATCTAGCTTCTTTTCTGACAGTTTCAACATCTTTTCTCCCTGAACTGTGGCGAAATTGACTGGAGTTACCCTACAATAGCATTGGCACTTGCAAACAGAAATACGCACAGAACCGAGTGGTTTTGAGTTCGAAAAATGCTGAATGCGCTGCGTTCTTGTCCAGACAGTCCGCAGACCAGCCACTCTGTGTAGTACTAAGTTTGATTCAGTCATTCATGATTACCAAGTAGGACCATAGCAACCATCAGTCTGCAAATACCTAAACCCGCAGTTGGTTATTGGATACCATGTTCTGTTGTTCTTGCCATTTACGAATTTCCGATCTGCTGTTTCATGTAACGAAAGTGGTGTGCGACATAGCGCTGTCCACAACACGACCGACGACGGGCCCAATCCACTGGTCCAGTTTGCCACTAGAACTCAGATGTGGATCGGTACCCGCGATCATAGCGACGAGCTTGAACTGGAGCTCGAGCGTTTCAAATACCTGAAGCACCCAGTTCCCTCAGAAAGAACTAGGCCATATGGTGAATAGGACCATGCAGAAATTGAACGGGGAACGATAAAAAGATACTTTACTTGTGACTGTCGATGAAATACCCAGATACATCGACAGAACAGAGGATGCTACCGTAGTAAGCGTCGGAGCAGCGAGATATCGAGATCCCGTCACATCCACATTCAACCGAAAGAAAGACCGCAAGATCTGAAATCAGGCCTTGAATGCATACTGCGTCCATCGGTTCTCCGTTTTATTGACATTAGTATCATCCGCGATAACTCTGACCGACAACGAAAACGGGGTTAACCCTACACGACAAAATAAAGTCGGCGTCAATGGAAATCTTTGTGCAAGCTGTGCGATCGATAACAAAACTCGCGGTGCTCAGAAAAAAGGCAAGATCTGCCGCAGAAAGGAAAACCCCCTTGGTGGTCGCACACTTCAAAAGATTTGTTACTTCGTGTCAGCTATCGATTGTTCAACGTACCCACGCTGCGCCACTGAATATCGTTAATAGGCAGTGTCCGTCAGTCGTAGCGCCGAGCTGATCTAATAAGATGCATTTCAGCCGTCAATATCTTCACCAAATAGTAAGCCGATTACGAGCAGACACTGTGAGCAACGAACAAAACTCCGTGTTGATGATCATGGCCGCCATTAATCGCTCGTGCGTGCTTCGTAATTAAGCGAATACGGATGATGAAATCATAGGAGATCGAACGCGAGTTGAAAGAACAATTAAAAAATTCAGAACTCTCGATCTGATATATAAACCATCTGGATCAACAGATTAGGTATCACTTTCACCGCTCATTTCCTTCAGCTTCCTGGTTCTAACTTCCCGTCTCTACTTTTCATTTCTCCTCTGTGGTTGTTCACGGCTCACGGTTCACGGCTCTATCCTCACCAAAAATGAAGGCTGTATTGTCTGGACTCGTCCTCTCGGTTTCCTGTACGTATTTTGGACATGCCGAGCTTCTATTAACCAGATGGTTGTGCTCTGATGGGCTTTATAATTACAGTGCTGCAACTCGTTGTGGCCGGTGGATATGGTGGGTACTACGGTAGCGGCAACGGAGGCAGCAACATTGGTGGTCTCGGTTTTGGAGGCCTCGGTGGCGGTGGATTCGGGGGCATCGGAGGTTTCGGCGGTGGATTAGGGGGCTATGGAGGAGGATTCGGAGGATTCGGTATCGATATTGGGAACGTCTTCGACCTGAGCGGTTTCTACGGACCCGTAAGCGACAGCGACTAATTTCGAGTTCAGAATCTATGTTTATTATCGGTATCTCGTCTAACTCAACGGGGATGCACTTTTTAGGGTGGGTTCTATGGACCATGTGGTTTCTGGGGCTGTAACAACGGTTTTGGCGGAGGATTCGGAGGATTCGGCGGATTCGGTGGAGGCTTCGGTGGATTCGGCGGTGGCCTGGGAGGTTTTGGTGGTGGTATTGGCTTTGGTGGTGGTGACATTGGTGCCTTTAGCGGAAACATCGGAGGAGGCAGTGGTGGATATGGAAATGGCGGCTCGTCGTATGGAAACAACGGTGGCTCGTCATACGGAAACAACGGTGGTTCCTCGTACGGAGACAACCATCAATCCAGTTATGGCGATAACCACCAGTCAGGCTACGTAAACAGCCACGACAATAACGCAGTTTCCAGCTACGGAGACAACCATCAATCCTCCTCTTACGGAAACAGTAACGACAACTACCAGTCCGGCTATGGAAATAGCCAGCCTTCCTCCTCATACGGAAGCGACAACCATAGCGGCTCGTACTCCAGGAAATAAGCTGTGTCTACTTCATCTGTCTCCTGCCTTCTTTTATTTTTTGTGATGATTGATCGATCGATCGATCGATCGAACTGCATCTTATTGTAAACTATTTGTGTGCGAGTATAATCATTAATTTTCTAAGTTTCCCGCTCTAATTTTGTACATAAATATCTCCCCATACACAATCTTCCAAAGATTTAAATAGTTATTCAAAATACACGAGACAGAGAAAGCAAAAGAGGGACGCACGGAGGCAACGGAGAAAATAATCACCTTCTATCAAAATTATTCAGCGTTACTTCACACGTGTCACATACTTTTGTTCGAAGCTCGAACGACAAGCCACTTTCCCCTGTAGTATTCTTAGTTCCGTACCAATCGTTTAGTTCTTCAGTAACAATAAGACGCATACGTAACCAGAAGACATCGACCACGGTTCACGGACAGCGATGTTGCATCACTGCAAGCATGGTGCGGTCAACACAGCTCGTCAGTCGCCTTCCGTCTTCCGCATTGCTCGACGCCGAAAGAACAGAGTTATGATCTTCGAACACTCTGCAAGACAGCTACTTGAATTCATGAGCTGACATCACCGCGTGATGTCCGTTCTAATATCATCGTTTGAAAACGAAAGGGAAAGTTACGGAGACAGAGGAGGACAAAGAAAGAGGCGTTTATCGAAAAACACAGTTTCGCTTATAAACCATTGAGCGAAATCAAACCGACACTCTACATTTCCGTTGAGTACAACTTTTCACTTCCGCGTTCCTGGTAGCCCGTTTACAATTTCACAGGAGAGAAAAGGACCGTCAAGATGCAAAATTACGTTGTTACTGGCCTCGTTCTCAGCTTGTCGGGTACGGCGTTTCCGTTCTGTTTGTTCTTGACTACACTTTTTGGTTCAGAATTTCACTGTTTTTCCTCATTGATTTCCTTTCTGTAGTTTTGCACCTGGTAAGCGCACTGGGTTTCGGTGGTGGCGGATTTGGCGGTGTTGGTATTGGTGGCGGTGGCGGTGGAGTTGGACTGGGTGGTGGGATCACTGGTCTTGGATTGGGGAACGGTGCTGGAGTAGCGTCAGCACGACAGTCAGGTGGATACGGCGGATCGTCGGGCTCTTCAGGATACGGCAGCAGCAACAACGGTGTCAGCAACGGAGGTTTGGGAGGTATCGGGGGAGGTATCGGTGGAGGTATCGGTGGAGGTGGCCTTGGAGGATTTGGTGGTGGTTTCGGCAACTTTGGGATTGACCTCAATGGCTTGTTGAACGTGGGAAATATTTACGGACCTGTAAGAACGTACCGTTTTTGTACATAGTATTTATTCTGCCTTGAAATGGGCTTCGGAAAATCTCACATAATGTGTTTCAGGGTGGTCTGTGGGGCCCTGGTGGATTCTGGGGATTTAACGGAAACAGCGGATCTGCTGGCTACGGCGTAAGCACCGGTGGTGGATCAGGCTATGGTGGATCCAGTTCGGGCAGCTTGGGCTACGGCCATTAAGTAAACTACACGGCAGGCGGCTTTCTTCTCATCAGTGTAATATTACAACCAAAGCCCTCGCGCGGAGCTCAATTCTTTTGTACTTATCTATGTATCAACAGCACTTTTTCCTGCGTTCGATGTATCGGGATCGGTGCTGAGCAGAGCCCCAGTCTGAAAATTATTACTGAATTATTCCGAAGACTATTCATTCTTGCTTGTCACACTCCGTGATGACCCGTACACAACTGGTGACGAAATAAAGCGTCAATGTACCTCAATACAAACCATCGGGGCAGGATTCAAAATATTTCGGTAGTACCTGTCACGCAAAAGGAAAACACTACGCCCAACCAATGTATTGGAGAGATTTTTGTGATGGCCTCCTATCAGCGTTGCGCTATCTCGTTGCGTCAGACCGTCGCTCTTCCCTCTGAAACACATTGCGTCTTCTCCGCTGATCCACATCAAGCGCTGGTCAGCTTTGGCTACTCGGAAGCGATTTCAATCGTGGTGAAGTATGGCAAGCCCAATGGGGTCGCTGTCTCGCTTCTAAGAATTTCAACAAAGGAGGTTGGCGGGAGGACGTGGATCTGTGCATTCATACTGCATTCGCTGAGCTTTTCGTGATGTAAGTGGAGGCTGAGCAGGCTGAGTGCTGTTAGTGAACTTCGACACCTCCTCGCAATGAACTATGAGAAGCAACTGACCGCCTCTTACGATACTGGTCGAATCTTTCTTCGTAATCGAAAAGACGCCCTACTGTATATACTTCTACGGCAGTTTTTAACGACCGACGTGGGGCGTCCACTCTGCTGCCGTTTATTGGTTATCGGTGAAACTTACTGTTGGGGTCGAGCAAATACAGCCAATCCAACATTCTGGTAAGGTGACCGGTGACCGGAACTGGACGAACAGTACATGAATACCGGTTTGTTCGAATCCCACGAGAGGGTGCTGAAATCTCGCTGCTCACTCCGAATCTCGAACACAATAAGTAGAACGCCATTGTTAAGTCTTACTCCACACGTGCGTTGTCTGTTGCGCCAAAGCCTTCATAAAAGCCAGCCAGCACATCACGTTTTGACCGACAAGGTCGATGTGCGAGCAGCAAGAAAGCCTGCAAAAGTTGCTCGGTTCGAGTGTTGATTTCGACCTCATAAATTTTCAAGTTTTACGCAGCGGATATTCTGTCACGGTATAAACATATATATTTATTTGTATTTAAATTAAATTTCTTTGGGCGCAGGACACCCTACGTAACCATGAACGGATTACTCGTCTGGACTTCGCTGCTCGCGTTGGCTTCAGGTCCGTACAGAATTTTCTTCGAAAGTACCTCTCAGCTCCCTTTTCGTGTCACGTTTCGTAATCGTATATAACGGATGGTTCGGATTTGAGAATGCGCATTTAATGGGTTCTTTTGCAGTTGTGATGGGTCAGGCTGCCACCGGGCTTGGTACCACTTTGAGCGGCTCAACGGCTGCCTATAGCTATATGAACAACAACAACATGAACAATGGATATGGCTCATCATCCAACTCGGGTTCGTCGTATGGAGATATGAACATCAATATGAACACCAACATGAACAGCAACAATAACAACGAATATGGTTCCTCATCAAACGCGGGATCGTCTTATGGCAGCAACAGCGACATGGACTCCAACAACGGACATTCGGGCTCGTCTTCAGATTCCGGCTCATATAGTGGTACCAACAGTGGAAGTGGCTTAGGTGGCAGTGGTTTCGGAGGTATCGGCGGCATTGGAGGAGGTATCGGAAACAATTTTGGAATCGATTTCACTGGTAAGTCAGTTCATATCGGCCAGTTCGACCATGTGAAACTTATCGAACTGTACAGTAAAGTACGCTTTCCTTTTGGCAGATCTTCTCAACGTTGGTAACATTTTCGGACCGGTAATTACCTTGCTGAGTATTGCACTGTCCGCACGTCTTACCGGAAGGGCTCTTCTGTTTCTTTAGGGTGGTCTCTGGGGATCGGGCGGATTCTGGGGTAGCAGCTCGAACAGTAACTACGGAAGTTCAGGAAGCTCCGGTTACGGTTCCTCCTCGAACAGTGACAGCAGCAACTCGAACTACGATTTAAACAACGGCGGCAACAGTTATGGAACGGACAACAATAACAATATGAACTCGTATGGAAATTCCGCGACCAACATGGAGATGGGCATGACTCAAGGTTATGCCAACAGTCCTGTTTCCACTGTAGCCGGTGCCACTTTGAGTTCCACCACGTACTCCACCCCGGTTACCCCGGCAGCCTCTACGACAATAGCTGCAGGTCGTCGCAAACGCGCTCCTCGCTTCTGAAATCCTCGAATGGACTAACTTTTGTACTTATCCAAAGA
This sequence comes from Ramazzottius varieornatus, assembly GCA_001949185.1. Taxonomy (NCBI): domain Eukaryota; kingdom Metazoa; phylum Tardigrada; class Eutardigrada; order Parachela; family Ramazzottiidae; genus Ramazzottius; species Ramazzottius varieornatus. Next base: position 1,002,041 of record BDGG01000003.1, on the reverse strand, counting down.
TAACAACGGCTATGTTTTCCTTTTGTACCTCTCCTCATTGGGAATGGAGACCAGCTTAACACTGCCTAACGTTCCAGCCAGTTATCGTACGTCAAGAAGAATAAGATTTGAACCGAAAGTTAGAAGTTACGGTTCCACGTACGGCTTGGTAGAGCTCCACTACCGCCCTTTTTTCTCCTATAGCTTCCCTATACTCTTGCCCCATTCAGACTACTCATGAGTAGTTTCTCTCTTCTTTTTCTTTTGAGAGAAACTGGCCGTTTCCCAAACTTTAACAGACGGAAAACCTCGGGTCTGGCTGACCGAACCCGCTCCATACACGTCGGTCTAAAGTGCCCTCATAAACACGCTTAAAAGACGTATGACGAAATTGAAGTATACTTTCGTCATTCCTGCGGGTGTCTGATGCCTCTTTTTATAAAACTTCCTGACCAGAAAATATGCAAACAGGTCGTACGACGAATTTCGTACACGCACGACGGAAAGTTATGGGGCAAGTAAAAATTATGTGAGGAGGCGGAAAAGACGGCAAAAATGGAATTTCAAACGTAGAAAAGTGTCCAAAACTGCATTGCCATGAACCGGTCACGTACTTACATGCTTCCTTACCGCCGTAGCGAAAAGGCCTGGACCCATAATTTTTACTGGCCCTATAGTTGCCCGTCGTGCGTGTACTGGTATTAGCCAGTGTTCTGGCTAATCTTAAACTTTTACAGCCACTTTAAGTGCGGTACTCCATAGAGGGTTTTCTCGAGCACGAACCGTCCAGTCTCCTTACAGTCTTGACTGTGCTTACGGGGTCAACGGCTCACAAGGGTACTATTCCTGCCCTGACATCCCGATGGTCAAACTGCCCCGACAAAACGATAGAGAAATTTTTCTGCCAGAATATGAGCCACGTAGCCAAATACCGGAACAATCCTGGGATAAACTACAGGACACGGAAGTGATCACAGACACAACGAGATATGGCCAATCAACACGATCAGCCATTACGTCCATTGTTTGAAAGCTGAATTGAAATGGATGCAACTTTGTAGTCATTAGTCATCACTTTACGTTGTATAAGGTCTTTCAGTATGAAATTGCCGTTCTTTAGGGTCGGATTTCAAAATCTCGTTTCGAAGTCATAACATCACTTTTGGAGTTCGGCTGACGTCCAACTGCAGTGACAAGATCCACTCAAAACGATGAAAACGGGACGTGGGAAGAATTTTAGGGTAATAACAATGCATGTCTAACCAGGACCATTTTACGATTTTTTTGCCGCACCGTCAGCTGCCCCATCACACCGGCAACAGGGTTATTTTGTAGTGGTTCCCTTAGGGTATCAGTACCGAAAAAGGAAGTAAGAAAATAATCCTTCGGGATTTTACAAAAAGAGACAATTTTGAAAAGACGTTGGTGAATTGCCGAGAATAAGGTGCGCCAGTTTAGTGGGGTGACGACTTTTTCCCATTTCTTCGGTCGTAGTGTTGATCAATTCAAGCAATGACAATATCTGTCAGTGCGTTAGGGTGTTTTTGATCACTGGGTGAAGTTTTGGAAAATCTGCTCTGTCCGGGCCGGGGGAAGAAGAAATTTTGTATCGAGAAAGATGAGGCTTTTGAGCTCACATTTCTAACCTGGCAGTTTTCCGGACAGGACATGCTTTGTCAAAACTGAAACAGGTAATCGATGGCTTTCTTGTTGTTGTACATTTCTACGTCAAGCGTATAGATTTAGAAGCGCTGGTGGCGACAAAAGAATTTTTCTAACAAGGACGTCAAAATTTTCAGAATTACGCCCCAGACACAAACAGCTCCAGCAATTTATCGTGAGGCTGAAGTGGGGCTTCCTTGTGCTTAGACGAAAGACGACACCATACGCCATGCTCAGTCAAAAAGAGGGGATCGAAATATTGTTTCTGACCAGAGATAGAATTGTTTGAAATAAAGTGCTCTGAAAACGGCAATTTCATATTGAAAAACCTTATACATATTAGAAAAACTGACGCATGTGCAAAACGCGGAAGCTTGCTTTTTTGCAGTGAAATGTTCCTTGCTGGAGAAGTGTTGTCGAAACCGTTACATCCAGACCACCGATGCATGTACAGTACAGTAGCAGCTTAAAGCATATCGCTAACGGTAAGTTCAGTTTAGACGGCGATAACGTCCGAGGAAAGCATTGCAGTTAGGGCATTTGTGAATGACGTCTTGGGCGGATTTTACACTAAAATAGTAAAATTCAAGCGATATCAATGTCGAGCGTTCCATGCGAGAAACCGCCCCAGCATTGTCCAAGATCAACGTACCAGAACGGAATCAAGCAACAACCCAGCCAACATCCAACCAGACACAGACCACCGGCGATAAGCCATGCGAGTGATCCCTTCTCGAACTCCGTCAGGCTAGTCACGTGCTGATGACAGGATGGACACCTACAGACACTTGGATCTAGGTACGACAGACGAAAGGCGTTTAGGGAAACTTGTTCGTGCTTCTAAGTGAATAGAAAGAAACAGATCAAGTCCCTGGTTTCGGGTGTTACTTACGTTACGTGGCATGGATCGGGGGAAGTTTGCGGCGTAAGGAGCGTGGTGGTGGTGATAGTAACACTACCCGTTTTGCTATCTTGGGTCGTCATCGTATAGGCTTCATCGTAAGACTGGAGGAAGTAATTAGGATGAAAACGCGGAAACGATGCGACTTCCGGTGCACTTGATCAGCTTAGCAAGCTAAAAGTATCTTGGTGCTGAAATGAACGGTCGAATGTGAATCTGAGCTTATCGTTTTATATCACCAATAACGGTGATATCATGGTGAGAATGTGCAGTTGAGTAAACAATGTACATATTCCCAGGGCCAGTTGACTACTGACAATGGTGCAGACGCGGTATGGTTGTGGCCTCGTTATCGAGCTCCATGACTTCTGACTTATAGCAAGCTATGACAAATCGTACAAACGACGTTCGGCCGATAAGTTCCTGGTGCAGAACCAAATTCCCGTCGCTGCAACGGATTTCATTCTCAAGGACGTCAGTTTGGTTCTGCACATCGACATGTACCACTAAACGTTTGTGTTACTTCAAATTACCGATGTAGTCGGACAAGACTGGGTCCGCCGTCCGCGTGCGTGTAAAAGAACTGACCAGAACTGGCAGAATCTGGTGTTATATGTGATGTCATCGATCAGCAGATCGATCAGCTGATTAGTACACACGTTCACCAAATATTTCACCCACTGAAGTCAAGTCGCTCGAAATCTGGTACTTGATTCTCCGAGTTTAATTTGCTAGCAGTCAAATATTTACCGTACAGCTTGCCAAAAACAGAAGAAAGTGACGTCAACAGTCTACGATCAATCAGTTTGACTGGCAATCAACTATTAGTTTTCTACCATATGAAAAGCGCCAGCTTTGCAAAAGCAGTCTCGTATAGTCGAAGCGTCAACCTCTGACCATGCCTTCATGATCTACTTAACCGAATGCAGAACTGTCTGGGACTTCTTGTAGTCTTCGAGGTTCTGGAAGTTCTTTCTGTTTTCTCGGCGATGCTCAGCTTTCGCGGCGCAGTCATGTGACTGGAAAGCCTTGATGATGCCCTGATCGAGCGGCTGGATTCTGCTAGTTTGTTTCGGAGGCAAGAAAACGCGCTTCTCATGTGAGAGACTAGCGACCTTATGACCCGATGCGTTGTCTAACAAGAGTAGAATTGTACGCTTCTGTCGTATCGGTTTCTCGTTCAGCTCTTTCAGCCAAGCAGTGAAGACAGCCTGCGTTATCCAAGCTTTCTTATTGCTAGCCCAAGTAAAGCCTGCTCTTTCAAAGTCCAGCTTCGCCTTGGCAGAGGAACGCGGCTTCTTCGATCGACCGATGACGAGGGAAGGAAGCTTTTCTCCAGACGCAGAACAGCAAAACATGACTGATATTCGTTCTGCTACCTTCCTCCCACCTTTCATCCCTTGTCCGACCTTTAGAAGAGTCTTTCGAGGTGTAGAGCGACAGCAGCTTCCAATTTCGTTGCAGTTAAAAATGTCTGCGTTCTTGTAATTCTGAAGAATCTTAGGTGGCTTTTCCCTAATCCACATTTCCGCAACTTCTGGATCGCTTTCCGCTTCTTCGCCCACGAGTGAGCGTGAATTACTGCAAACTTCTGCTAAGCTGTTATAGTATATCAAATTTCACCGTGCAAGACCACCGACTGAAGTTGATTTCTTTTCAAAACGTCAACCTCTCTCAAATCGGTGAAACACACAGGGAATCCCTTCTGGACAGTGTCTTCATGGTATTTCCATTGCCGCTTCTTCAACAACATCGAACTTTCGCTTTCTGGATACAAAACTTTTACCGCGAAATTCAGCAGAAAAGCAAGAATCTTGTCTCGCTGTTTGGTAAGCGTCGTGTGATGGTCGAATTAGAACGAATGTTGAACTTCGTCATAACTTGCTTGGCCGTCATCTACAAAGACAACTCAGCCTGTGATGTTTGGTCCCATACAATAGTCTGGGTTTTACGTGCGACGGGTACAGTTCCACGATCCACCGATTTTCCTCCAGCTTTGGCCTATCGTGGATTCTACCTCGACGGACAACACTGAATCCCACGGTTGGGCCAGAAGCAGATGCCATTTTGGTCATAGCTAAGTCGAGTTCTTCGGATGGTAAGGTAGGCTGGTTGCTGAACTTCACCGGAAGTGGCTCTTGTTGTTCGCCGTCTATCCGCAAGATATACTCCATCAGACCTCCTTTCTGTCAAACGAAGTCTTGATCCGTCCTGAAACTGCCTCCCTAACACTTCGCTAATCGGCTGGTGAAGATGCGACGAGAACAAGTATGATACCACTCGATCATGAAAGGTGTTTTTCCTGTGAAGCGAACGCAACAGGTCGCTTCGGCTGCGTCAATGAACAAACAATCGAAATTCTTCGTGACAGGCAGTCTTGTGTTCAGGCTCATTTCGTTATTTTGAGATCGAATAATCAGGTACCAGATTTCGAACGACCTGACTGTATCCGGGCAGTCTTTTTTACATGCACCGGGACCGAATTCTATCCGACTATATCGGTACTTTAAAGTACTTCTATCACGTCCCGACTGTGCGTACAGATTACCCTGCGGTAGAGCCGGAAAGGTGGAAGTAGCAACCACGGAGTAAAAGCCTTTCCGCTCCGCTTGCAACCAATTCCTCCAACGTCAACTGCTAAAGTTCCTACTGCTCAATGGAAAAAACCACTTGGACTGGGCTTTCGGAACCCTAAAGAATGATCAGATCCTTTGCGAAACTCGGGGAACGGCGTCAGAAAACAAAACACGTGACGCGGAAACCTTGGCGGCAAACAATCGGTTCGATTTTCACAATTCCGATTCATAAAACGTGCGCCACGTCACAACCTGCTTGGAAGACAATACAGCAGGAGGTTCCGAACATTTGGCAAACAAGTTCGTTGAATTTCACCTGTAGTTTTGAGGAAGGCGCGCAATCGTGGATACCTGCGTAATTCAGCGATTAAGTAGAAACTCGAACTCGGCCTCGTGACGGTAGAAACTTCCAATAAGCCAGTCATCACGTTTCTAAGGACGAGTCTCAGAAAACCATCTATAGGCCTCACACTTAAATGACGCGCCCACACAGACGTCCGATTTCCTTGATGCCTGTGGATCGGATGTTGGTTTACTGTACTGCAATTCCATTTGCTCTTGCCAAAAACTGTTATCACGAATGTTCCGCAAAGCCAGCTGAAATCGCTCGGCATGCAACTCCTCAGTCTCTGAATGCTGAATGTCCATTCAACTGGGACGGTAAACGGTAAATGGCCGCCAGTTCATACATCTCATCGATGCCACTAGAGACAACTGAAACACTATGGCTTTTGACCCGAGGACTTCGTGGATCATCGTTGCAGGATCTTCGGTAATTCTCATCGCAATAACTAGGGTGAGTGGTAGCATCGCTTGCTCGATTAGCTTTTGGCAGAACGCATTTCCGGAAAAAAATGATTCCGGACGATGGAGGCGAGGGGAAGAAGAAACTCCCAACGGTAATTCACAGGCACACGGCGAATCAACCGAGTGGACCGCTGCGAGGGTGCGACCGCCCGCCTAGGGAACACATAGCGATTCAACCGAGCGGACCTCGCTTCGCTCGGTTCCGCTACTGCAGTGCCGTCATTTGGAAAGTATGGCGAGCTCGACGAAGAACACTGTCCTTCACTGGACGCAAAGAAACAGGGCAGTCTTTGACAGGCAATTTGCGCAAGGAAGAAAGAAGAGTGCGGATGGTGATGGAGGTATCACGGCGCGCAGGATCGGCCTGTGTCATCGGTTTGGCTTGCCACCTGCCAGGACTTGTAAAGGTGTCCATCGAACCGGATTTGGCTGGTTACAGGGCAACCTTGCTGTCGCATTTCTGGTTCCCCAGTGGATAGGTGAAGCACACTTCTTAGCGTGACTAGTCTTCCTGATGTGGCTAAAGTTGCCTGCATCTTGCAGGATGAGCCACTAGTCTAATGGTCTATCTCGCCAGCGAATCAAGCAAGGTTGCAAGAAGAACAAAATTACGCCCGTGAAAACCATCCAGTGCAAACGAGCGTCTAGCGGAGATACCGTGACGACATCTGCGGTGTGAATTTCATAGTGTCTGAAGCCTTTGGTACACGTGCCCGATATTGTCGCCGCCATTTGCATAGTATGACAATTATTTTCGCATTTGGGCAGTCTGATATCGATGTGTAATTCTTATGGCGACTGGAACGTAAAAGAGCTGTATTATCGCTCGGAACAGAACCGCGAGGTCGAGCTGAGATCTGTGTAGTTCCAGAAGCTTTTTCCAAGTGTCTGAAAGTACAGAGCATTAGCCTCTTAAGTTGACCTATGCTGCATGGAGCAAGGGATGGCGAGCGTTCTGGATAAGACTGAGAACGTCAAACGTCCAAAGCGAAAGCGAGTGACCAACACGGCCCAACGCATTGCTGCTAATTTTCGGGAACGAAAGCGGATGAATAATCTGAACGAAGCTTTCACCAGACTGCGCTGTTCTATCCCAGCAAAATCCGACAGGAAAAGGTATCGTACCAATATAAGAAAGAGTGCAGTGATACATGCCGCGTCTGCTCGGCATCTTTTGCAGGTTGTCTCGCATCCGGACCTTGATAATGGCTATTCATTACATCCGTCATCTGCAGTTCTTGCTGAGTCGAAGCTAGTCTCACTTCACCAGATCTGCTGACAGATCTTGCCTGCACCGTTGTTGCATATCCGTGTAACCGTGCAGTACCAGATAAAATTCTGAGCGTTGCCCGTAAGGAAAGCTCGGTGAAGTGCTGTGAATTATTTTCACCATCCGTCACCGACCTAGTGAAAGTTTCACTGGCGCAGTGAAGAATAGTGAAAGATGGGGAAGCGAGCAGAATCGGTCCATTAATTCATTCATTACTTGTATCTTGATAGGTCGATCAGTCATTAAACCGAATCTGTTTGCTTCACTATCCTTCACCGTTCTTCACCGCACCAGTGAAATTTTCATTATTTCGATGTAAAATGGTTAAAATAGTTCACCGCACTCACCGAGCCTGCCCTAGTCGCCCGAGCTCTTGGTGGTCATTTGGTCGTTATAAGCCTTGCCAAAGCATGATAGCGTTTGATGCCTCGTTTCTGTTTGATAACAAGAGGCTTTCTTTCCTTGTTACCTGTGGTTTGGCTGTTCGAGATACCGCAGATTGTTTGGCACACGGCTGCAAAGTATGTTTGCCTCTAACAAAACCATGAACGATGTCACTTACAGTATAATAGGTATGTACAGTCCTACCTGCGAGATGAGACAATTGCTTTTTCTGCGACTGAACATCATTTTAGAACGGGATTGCTCGCTAAACGTCGCGCATTGCGATTAGCTTCCGGGTTCACATGATCAAGTAATCAAGTGTGCAACGGATCAGCTGATCGGTCTAGGGCGAACGGTGTGGCGAGCCGCCTCGTGAGCATATGGACCGGCCAAAACTGAAACCGGGCGATCGAACTGTCACATCTCGCAGGTAGGACTGTATATGTATGTATTCTTGTGTCCTTCATTACATTCGATTTATGGTATCAAACAATGGCTGCACGAAGCCCTCATCTGACATCCCCGACGTCTGTAATCCTTCGGGAATCCCATGAGATGGTGGTCGGTGAAACTGCCGTTACTTCTGGCACACCTGCCCGAGACCAAGCATCGCATCAACTTATCATCCTGAGGAAGGGACACCCGGAGCACCTCGGTGTGCCTTCACACACAAGAACTTTCGGTTAGATGTTATTGCAGTCTTAGTAAAACGTAGGTTTGCTGGCATCAATTCGCACTGCGAATAGTTCGCATAGCTTGTTCATGTCACTGTCTAAATGTGAGCCGAATGGACTCTTTGGTTGCTGCGTGATGTGGCGTGGTCATGGGTATTTGGGAGACTTGATTGGAGGAGCCGAAATGAGGTCATGCCGATATTTGGTGAATTACACGACCGCTATAGCCTGCTTGAGGATCAAAACCACCGCAATCGGCCATTGTCAGTACTTGCCGGATAGCTGCAGCTTCACCCAGTTTGAAAACACCGTGGATAGAACTTATATCGTGCCACTCCCCAAACTACCTCATCATCCTGAGTACGATGGTATGCGCAGGACCTCTATATCCGTCTGAGCAGAGACTACTGTCTTCCGGTTGTCTCAGTGCTCTACCGGATACCGACACCGTTTTTCATCAACGATCGACCCGATGGCCGACTAGACTGCGGCTACTGTAGAGAAATTTGCCCCAGACCGAGCGTCGTTGCCACCTATCACCCCGAGTATGGTAACCCTACACCTCTACGATGCAAGTACATACCAAGGAACTTTTCGGTCGAACGATATTGCCAGTGCTGTGGTGTGTGAGTTCCTTTGCTGGTAGACAGCAAGAAAAGACCGGTAGTTCAAGCTTTGTCTGCAACATATTCGTCACTTCTACCACGGTTAACGGTCTGTTCTTTCTGTAGGCCAATAGGGTTTGGAAGTTGCTGTGAAACATGGCAACATGCAGGATGCGCCAAGGCGTAATTTGAGCAGACGGCACGTACAGTCTACGCGAAAATTAACCGTCGAAAGTGGGCGTTGGATGGAGCCAGATGGCATTGGCCAATGACATTTGCGTGTGAGCCAGACGAACATTGTTATTGGTCACGCGATAACTAAACTCCACTTTAATTGTGACTCCCATTATCGACGGTCAATTTTTGCGTACACTGTACCATATATTCCATGTGCTGTTACAGATCTGCTCGAACGCGATGATTATGAAGACCGGGTCGAGCCTCCTCTGTCACGGAACAAAATTTAGACTTGGTGTTTGTGTAGCTGAGAACTT
>BDGG01000003.1:976931-991685 GCA_001949185.1 Ramazzottius varieornatus | reverse complement strand
ATTTAGGCCAGGCACGTGTACTACAACAGTTCAGCTATAGTACACCACCGGACAATTTTTGCACTTATTCAGCTATATACAGTGTACGACAAAATTAACCGTTAGAAATGGGGGTAACACTCCAGCTGAGCTTACTTATGACTCAGCCAATGAGAATTAGGTTTTACTGCATGCGCAAATTCCATTGGCTTTGACCAACTGGCTCCATACACACATTTTTAACGGTTTATTTTGTCGTACACTGTATGAACTGTATTGCTGCTTTTGATGTGAAATGACTTTGTAACCCACGGGCCGTGTTAGCCATGATAGAAGAACTTAGCTCCGTGTCCAGCGGAATTTCATTTGCGACTGAAATCGCAAGCTACCGTCGATGGTCTGTGCTTCTCGACTCTTGATGTTTAAGACACCCGACGACGATTGTTTTGGGCAAACACGTGGCACTGGACCAAATCGGACAGAAACACACAGAAAGATCTTCTAATCGAAAGTCTTGTTAGTTTCAGCCTTAGATTCCCCGTAGGAAACGAGGTCCATACCAAAACAAGAAGAAAAAAGGGAAGATTCAACTCCTCCACTCCCACCTCTTCTAGCCTAGGGTCAGGATTAAACATGGTTCATTCCCGAGCTATCGAGCAAGGGAATGTTTGATAGTACTGGACTAGTCATACTCGGACGGCAGATCTGAATGTATGACTGTGCTTTGTCCTTACTCGGTTTTCCAGGTGGCGCTACTGAGTTCAACATGCTTCAGGCCGAGTTTTTCCCACCGTTTCTAGTCTGCACGATTCCACATAGAGCGAGTCAACATGCTGCTATGACTTTGCGAGTTACTTCTCTGCATTCCCTGCTCGATATTCTCTAGCTTGGGGAACAAGAAACCTAATTCATTCGTAGAGACCGGCTAGTCGGAACTATGTGAATGTCGCACGTGTCCGAGTGGCGGCCAGGTTCTTGGTTTTTGGCTCTGCAACGTGTTAAGAGTTTTCTGAGCTGGCTCTGGATAAAAATGATCCATAAATACCGTAGGATACAAAGAGAGTACGTACTGGCGCAATTTTCAATGGTCTCATGTACGAGGGAGAGAACTGTAAAGTGTACTCTGGAGGAAAGTCCAGAGTATGTACTGCACATAACCGCTGCATTTCAGTTGCGCCATCCTCATTTCAACTGGCTAGATCAAACATGCTTATTGCCTTGTGGGCGAAGGCAGAAAGATGACGTGAAGGAGCCTTGACGTCGCCAAGTGTTATCCCGGCAAGTCCAAACTTTCAGCCTTTCTCTCCCTCTTTTCCACCTCTCGTCAGTTTCCATTCCCCAGGCAAAACCTTGGGCCGCCTTCAACCCGGACAACTCCCTGCTTTCGTATCCCAGCTTTGCTTCTATCTCGCACTATTTCCTGTGAAATATTTAACATGCATGCGAGCGTAACGATTACGCAATAAAGGCAAAACTTCATCTGATGGTTTCTCCTTCTTTCTTTCGTCCCTTTTATCTGCCAATGAAAATTGCACTGCTGTTGTATTAAAGTCCTCCCTTGCTGTTGCGTTTATACTAGCAGTATAAACTCAAGTGCCGATCGACGTCAACGGCAACGACGGTTTGCTTTACATCCTTGAGAAACAGATCTTCGCCAATCTCTGCTCGGCGTTTCCGCCTTTGCATCTTTATTGCATTCTCCTCTGATCCGTTCAAGTTTGTAAGGTGGTCAATGACTGCTGCGCGTATGATTGTACATTGGCGCCTTTTCCACCACGGTGTATCTAAAATTTCATTCATCTGTTTATTCATCAGACTAGTTTTTTTACTAGCTGGAAATCATAACAGCTAGTGGGATTAGTCTCCTTTTTCCACACCGCCTCTCATCACGTTTGTAAACTTACGCACACTACTTTACGACTTATTGTGTGCAGCATTACGCCACGCTGTGTTTGTGTTTTCGCGCACGGCTGCGTGACCACTTTTCTTCCGTCAGTTTCTTCGTCATTATTTACCGCATCACACTGTTTTATTCCGCCATAAAACGATCTCCGTTGTTATCATTAAAACTCACCCAATTGGAAATGTTTCTCACGGATAGACCTGGATTACTGGTCCTATTTCTTACAGGTAAATTCTTCTTGAGTCACGAACCTAAGTACACCCAAACCTGCCGCCGTTCCACGTGGGCGGCGATTTATTCCCAATAATCGGAAATTAGACACCAATTTATCAAAATGTGACGCCGTTCGGATGTTATTAAATTTTAATCTGCTATAAGGATGCACTGATCCCGAAGGCGTAATCATTTCACAGCTGCATATTAAAATGTGGGCCACTCGTACGAATAATGAGGAATAGTGCGATCAGTAGGCAGTGGTTGTCCAGCTCGCTCCCAAAATGTCCACATTCCGAGCCAGGGAACAGAGGGACCAGATCCAATTTATCCTGAATTTCGATCCGTTGACTGTAATGCAATGTGAAATTTGATCAGATTGCTCACTATGGGAGTGTTTACCCAGTGCTGTCCATCCTCTTTCGTCAAACATTTTCTCGGCTGAGTTGATTCACTGATTGAAAATTTCCACGAGGCCTCCTCAGGCGATAACCGCAAGCAATCAACCTGCGGGATCACTTGCGATTATCTCACAGGTTGATTGTTTGATTAGAAACAAAATTTTGTCGCCCACCATGTAGTATTTTGGATAAGGCAAAGACAAGATTTCGGGGAGGAATTTCCTAGAGAGGAGAAAAAGGCGTGAGCCTTCATCCAGCTGGATTTGACATGTTACGCCGATCACTGGTGGATGATTAGCAGTTACATAAGTAAAGCAAGAGCAACTGGAAGATATTACGCAATGAGGCGTGTGCTGTAGTGCGAAGGGAATTGTGAAATGGCAGCCAGCGATTGTGGCATGGCGAGTTAACCAAAGCCAAGTCTGTGTGTGAAGGCTATGGGTATGGTGTTAGGGTTGAAAGGGATTGGGGTGAGATGAAAAAGGAAGGAATAAATTATGAAGGATGGATTGTGCGAATCATAGGAGTGGAAAGCAGCGATAAGCGAAGGGTTGGGTTTGTGCTGTGTGCAGAACAGGAATCTTACCCTTTTATGCCCACAGCTGTTGAGAATGATATGAAGCCCGAATTTCATGATCTGATGCACTGAAGCATTGGGTGATTTTGGGGTTCCACGGAAATTCCTTAAACTTTCAAAATTTCCGCTTCTGAACTGATCAGCTGAAACACTACGGTAGTTCACTTCCGGGTATGTCGGTTTGAGGAAACAAGCGGAAGCTGTGAAAAAGTGCTTTGTACACACACGCCGTTGAGAGAATTTATATCGATTACTCCACTGTGTATTTCGGCATGCCAGGCGCGTGGCGCTGTGGAGTCGTGTGTAACAGCTGATCCTGTTTCCTACTTTCCCCGTATTAATGGAATCGGTTGTACCACAGCGTGGGAGAAAACAAGGAGACTGACGTCAGCTCCACATTTTGCTACAGTGTTTGCTTTTCCTCAATGGGACTCATTTCACGTTGCACAAGAGTTAGTCACGCAACCGAAAACCCCAAACTCGGGATGTTTAGCTCGATAAGCAAAGCTCTGAAAATTAGAAAGTTAAATAATCGACGGATCAAATGATAGCGGGAAGACACGAAAAAGGCGCTTCAAATCTTTGTGTGGTCAAAAAATGGACAAAAATGGGGACCAGCGTATAAAACTACAATTTCCACGAGGATTCGAATATCAACGCGAATCACGTATTGACGCAAGATGGTGACTACATCCCTTTCTGTTTTTTTTCACAGCATTGTTTCGTCTGGCCTCATCACAAACCATCGGTTCATCCAATGGAGCCATCCTTTGTAGCGGAACGCGGACTATCCAGAGTTCGCCGCATAGTCACTGGGGTTACATAACTTCGCCGAACCATTCGCAGTCCTACCCGGCAGAAAACATGCAGTGTACTTTCAAGTTCCAGCCGAAAGCCGATGAACAGATCCAGCTGATATTCTCCTACTTCAACCTTCGTGAATCGGGCGAAGTACCTGCGTAAGTCTATTGGTTCCTTGGGTGTTACACGCATAGCTAGCTTATCGAATTCATCTGGCTGTTTTTGTTGCAGGACCACCAACTGTGACTTGTCGGATTCGGTTAAGATTTTCATCGGCACAAGTCGGACCAATTTCAATCCGGGGAATCAACTTGGCGAGTACTGCGGAAAGAAGCACCCGGAAATCGTCATGGCTGTGGGGCAGCCTCTGACAGTCATCTTCACCGTACGGACCAAAGAAAATCCCAACATCAAAGCCTTGCATATGTTCAAAGCCAAGTATGCCTTCACAAAGGACTACGGTATCCGCACCCAGGCAGAACACAATAAAACAGCAGGTAATGATGGAACTCATCAGCGTCACGTACTGTAACGACTTTGGTCACGCGATTCTACAATGGTGTCTATCATTCAGGTTGCCATTTCATCTTCGATGGTCGACGCGTCTCCAACACCGGAGACTTTGACAGTCCCAACTTCGGCGGGCTATACCCTTACGCAGTCAACTGTCTGTACACCTTCCGTGCGTACGGCAATCAAAGCATCCGGCTGAATTTTAACAAGTTCGAAGTGGATGGCCATCATGAGTAAGTGATCAATTAATCAAATGAGGCGTGGGCAAATAAACTGAATCAGACTGTTATTTCAAGTGGCGCACGTTTCAGTGCTGTGGAGTGTGGGCTGGAAGTGTGCGCCACTTGGGGAAACGACCTAGTCTAAATTATTTACCCACATTCCGAATTTAATGTTCGACGCATCGGCAGATGATAGTTTTTTTTGGGTTCAGCTGTCGACGTCCTGATGACGACTACGTCTACTTTCAAGAAGGCGAACTGAACTGGAAGAATTTTGCGTCGCCTGCCGACGACGACGACCTGAAACGGACAAAGAATGCTACTCTCTATTGCGGAAAACGCGCACCACCTCAGATCAACTTCGGGAACCGAGTGGTCAATGTACTCTTCAAGTCAGGCCAACAGTGGACCAATCATGGTTTCCGGGGAACCTACACCTTTGTGGGTCATCCTGGAGTATTCTTGCCTCGAAGCTGTAAGATCCCATTTCATTGCATCGTTTATGTTTGATATACTGCAAGTCCAGACATCGTAAACTGACAACGGGCGTTTTTATAGCGTCGACCAAGGGAACGATAAGTTCGACAACGCCGACAAGTCTCACTTTGCTGGCCCTGATTCTCGCTCAATGCTTTTCTTGACCAAAACCGATGCTGTAAACATCTGCATGAATGAAACTTTCGATACTCAACGACATCCATCAAATGTACAGTATATTCTCAACTATTCCGGTGGACCTCACCAAAAAGGACCGAATCAAAGACATATCTGGCGACCAGCAGCAGACGAAAACCGAACACGGTTAGCACAGAAGAATATAATTTTCTTTTTTATCCTTATGACAACGTTTCTGTTGCATTTTCTGGGTATAAAGTGTTGTACTGTCGAAATATTCTACTCGTTCATGGATTGCAAATTTATTTTCGTTCAAGTTCAGTATTTTTTTGTACAGTAATTCCTTCTATCTATTGTATCTTGTTGTTATTTTAGTCTAAGTTTAACACAAAAGTCTTGCACGAAAAGGAACACGTACCATGGTTCGCCTAACCGCAATATCAGGGATAATGGCGCCATCGATTAGTCGTTTCTTCCGGTCTGACACGAATACATGGCAAATGGAAGCGGCGGGTGATCATTGCTAAAGCACTTGAAACGTCCACTGGGCATTCCATCAAAGGAGCATTGATGTCCTGCTGTCTTCGTCCCACAAAGCCACTAGGCCACCGATCTCATCTTCTTCCGGAAGACAATTTGATCTAATGTACTATGTATTAGCCAGACATACCCATCGTCCAGTCTCAGAAGCATCCTTACTCACCCTTTGAAAGCTTTTGATTGCTTGCAACATCCGCTCAATTACGATCTGATTAAAAAGCTTCGAAGTTTAGAGCCGCATTGCCACGTTCTAAGACCGCACTAAGCATGCTCTTTTGGTACGAGGAAAAAGTCCCAACTTTTCTAGCGCATACAACTTTGCTAGCATACGTCACGAGGAATTTGTGGGCACTTTAAGCTCGTGACGTAATCTGACGTATACTAGCAAAGTTGTAGCGGCTAACAAAGTTAGGACGTTTTTGTGGTACAGTTCGTCGCAGCTGCGTCTAAATTTTGAAAACTCTCCATGTTCCCCCAATACGCAGGTAAAGCGGAAAAGTTATTGATAGAGCAGGAACTGCAGAGGGGGCTCTTTAGACGTACTGTATTCCCTCTAAGGTTTCGCGCAATCACGTGTCAGACCAGTGAATTACACCCGGGGCTTCATACCACTGATCGATTGATAGTGGCACATTGCTGCACTTGATTGATTAGTAATTTGTGATTGAAGGCAGTGAAGCTTTTTATCCCCGCCACGCGATATTTACTGGCCTATCACGTGACTGCGCGAAACCTTAGAGGGAATACAGTACGAAAAACCATCGTCTCGAAAAAGAGTTTTGATAGACCGCAGAAAAGCTCCGATGGACTAGAGTTTAAGCAACCGATCTAGATCAGTGAAACTCATTTGCATCGCGAAGACGGGCAATCATTCCATAATTGACATCATGTCTGGTCGGAAATCAGCCAGTCTTGCCGACGGCGCCAGCACATAAATGCTGTGCTAGTTCTTACGGTTTACGTGAGAATCTTCGTTGAAATTTCACTGCGAAGCTTAGGTGAAATTGGAAGCTCGATAAGTACACTGCGGAATCTGACGTGCCGGGTGTCGTGTTCTACTGGTTCACCGCTTCAGACTGTTGCTTTGCACCATGAGATTGACGCCAGTGTAAGATATTGAACATCCTTGGTTTATCATTTGGGGCAGTTTCATAGCTGGTACAACTGTACGTCGATGGATAAAAATGTATATGGAGAAAGAGGAAAGTATTATCAGAAGGAATCAATTGTCGGAGAAAAGCACTGAGTCATTTTTGAGCAGGTGGTTGACAATAAATAGATCAAAAAGATAAATGAGATGACGAAATCGTTTCGCAGACTATTTCACAGCTTATTAGGAAGATTCCCCGACGCTCAGGCTGCTGGATTAAGCCGACTAGCGTTGCTTCTTGACTCGTCGACGCTTGCCGGAGGACCCTGATTCGGATTCGGCGTTCGTCATCTTGTTGCTGGATCGGGAGTCGGCGGAAGACAGGACGGCACCAGTGGCAGCCTTCAGTTCGTAGTCGTTCTCGTCATCCAACAGTCGGCTTCCTTCCTGGTACAGACGGCTGTTGGAGTAATCCTGGAATTGCTTGGACTGCTTACAGTCAACGTTCCAGAACCAATCGCAGACCAAGGTAATTTGGTTGAACAACTACGAAAATCGAAAAGTGTGCCATGAGAAATCCTGCCAAGAGATCAAGTGTTGCCCAAACGAGACGCGAACGAGAAGTACTCACGCTCATGTTGGGGCA
This sequence comes from Ramazzottius varieornatus, assembly GCA_001949185.1. NCBI lineage: Eukaryota > Metazoa > Tardigrada > Eutardigrada > Parachela > Ramazzottiidae > Ramazzottius > Ramazzottius varieornatus. Next base: position 984,186 of record BDGG01000003.1, on the reverse strand, counting down.
CAGGTAGCTGGTCAGGACTCCGTTGACATCGCATCGATGGAAGACTTGGCATTGTCCGGCTTCGTCAGCGTAGAATCCGGCTTGCTTGAACTGGGCGCAGTCGATGTTGGATTGAGGGATTTCGGAGAGGATGGGAAAGTCCTGGCCAGGTTGAGCGTTGGCGTAGATCTGTCGGATCTCATCGGTCTGCAGTGGAGACTTTCCACGGAGAACGTCCAAGGCGCTGAAGACCTTGGGGTTCTGGTCACCGCTGGCAGCGCAGGCCACAGCCACGAAGGCGGAGAGGACGATAAGGCACTTCATGGTTGATGAGGAGACCTGGCTGTAAGAAACCTTGAATGATGAAAAAGATCTGAAGACTGATAATTTTCTCTGTTCAGACTTTTTTACTTTTATACCTCATCGTCGACTGGTGTTTCCACCTGGCAGTATTAGGCCATTAAACCTATCAGCGAAATTAGGACACAACATCCATCATCCAATGGCCCCAATGTCCGGTGCCTTGTTGCTGCATCTTCTTATGTGGTACATTCGTGTTATGTCTAAGTCTTTGACGATATGGACAGAAAACAGCCGAATCGACGACTGCGCTGACGGTGTTTTTGGGCCGTGTCCGAAGGCTTTTTGACATCTTAACCGATGTCGAGGCTGTTCGTATCTTCTTTTAGCTTGTTCTCGCCTATGCCGTTCTTGGTTCGCGGTACGCGGTCTGACTCGCGCGCGTCATGGTGTGTGAATCTTTTCGTGATACTAATAACACATGTACGTGATTCTCGTACACAGTCTTGACCGGTATACACGGCTGTGCATCCGACCTTAACCTACCACCGCGCCGCATTCACCATGGTTCAGAAAGGCAGGTAACGTTAGTGAAGTCGTTTTGCGGACATTATCCAACGGCCGTACGGTCAAAGCTTCAGGGGACGTCATTTGTAGCAAGGAGCAAACCTGGCCTGACTGAATGTTTCCTAAATTCCGTGACGTTATACATATGATCACCGATTTCGCACTGGATATCTCCCTTCAACTTGAAGCGTTACGCGGGTACTTTTTTGATGCAGACAAGTTGTCTTGTTGATCCTTCTGCCATGCTCAGTGTACAGTAGCTTTCGAATGGCCAGAAACATTTCCAGAAAACCGCACTCTGTCACTTCAGCACACTTTTCAGTGTGTGCCGACGGGTGTTCGACACGATGTATCGGTACCACTCACCTGTAAAAGGCGACAAGCTATGCTCTTTTGTTTTGGTTGCCATGCCTACATACCAGCGTGTCTCGCTTGCCCCTTTAGCGTGAGGTGTTTACGTAATTAATGCATATTGCTGACCTGATAATTTCTGCATGCTGTGATTCCTAATATATGTGGTGGCTAACTTTATACCTCGGCGTAAGGCGAACCTTACAACTTCACCCTCATACTGCTTACCAGTGAAAGACAGCAAACTCCTCATTTGTTTTAGTGATCATGCTTCCAAACTAGTGTGCGTCGCTTACACCTTTAATTTGAAGAGCTTGCGTAATTACCGCAGATTGCTGACCGGTTTCTTTTTGGCAGTAAATCAGACTAGGAAATGGTTAGAGCCTGCATCCCGTTTGTATTTGTCGGCGAACGTTAAACCCCAGAGATGAGCACGAAATGCTGGATGGTCCCTCCGGATGTCCATTTCGACCACGCGGTTTTGCTGTGCGCTGGTTTGGCGTTATTGTCCGTTATATCTGTGTGGCGCTTGAAATATGAGCACACATGGACACCGTCCAGTAACTTGAACTCCTCTTTCTGGATTGCTAGCTCCACGAAGGACCAGTTGTCGGACAGCTGTCGGAGCACGCTTGAGTTCTTCAAGCAAGCCGAAAGCAAATGTCCGGACATCATGGATTCAACGTCAAACGAGATTCCTACCATGTACGTTAGTCTTTCTGCAGGCAACCTGAGTTAAAAGTTTGTACTTTCTGACGCGGTATTGCAGATCGGGAGACGTTAGAAAAGGTCTGTATGTGCTTCACAACAAGACCGTCGGTATTCCCGGCTAAGACATCTCTGCATGCTTGCATGGAATGCACTCAACAATCAGTTATTCACGTTTAGCGCATCCGAGAACCATTTCCAAGAAGACCGCGTTTTCTTCTCGAAGGAACACAATACCACCCTGGTTTGTACATTAGGTTTTATCAGCAATACTGTACAAAAAGCTACACGCCTTATGGGTACGGATTTATATTTTTTAGATGTTCTATTGGATCGTCCATCCATACGCTGCTCGACTGAAAAAGCTCTTATCGAGATGGAGCCTAACACACGATACACCGAGCCTTGCTCTTTTCCACTTTGGAGCGGTAGGTGTATGGGGTATCTTTGCAGTCTATAAATTGTCTCCTTTCCGGGTTTTCTGTCTGGATTTTTGAGTGGTTTCCAGTTGAAAGTTTCCAGTCACACAATCGCTGGGCCAGACCGATAGTTGCAGACAAAATCTGTACATGCACGACGAGAAATTATCGGCCAGGCGGAAAAGACGGCAAAATGGAAATTCAAACTTAGAAAAGTGTCGAAGAGTGTATTACTAATAATTTGAATCAGTCGCGTACGTGCGATCTTCCGTACCGCCGTACCGAAAATGCCTGGCCCATATTACCTACTGACCGATAATTTCTCGTTGTGCGCGTATGGGCGAACGCGAAGGCGCGCATTTCCAACACTGTACAGTTGATACGTTAAAAGGTTCTGGTGTCTACTCGTCACGGTATCGACCGCTGCTGCTTGTTACTTTTCAGCGTTCCGTGGCGGCTCCAAAGTTCGGAAAACAAGAAGTCCAAGTATTCAGAGGTACTGTACGTAGCCGTATTCACGGATGTTGGTCCCTTCCGGATTTTACTGTAGTTCGAAGTAGCGAATCGGCGGAGAGGTGTCAACAGTGGACGGAATCAGGTCTGTTTGTTTTAGACGAAATAACAAAAGTAGCGACAAAGCTAAGAACGCTACATTGGCGTAAAGGAATGGAAACCATCTGGATGTCCACTGGTAAGCGTACTTATGCAAAGTCTTCTTCACACAAGACCGTTCACGGAAACCCAGGAATACACGGTTTGAAAGTATAGCTCCTGCGGACCACACGCGTCCAGCCAACGTTAACTGGGAAAATTTTGCATGGGTGAGCGACGAGACCGCGAGACAACAGCTGAAAGAACTGGGCCATGCTCGCGATGAGAACCGCCGGGATACCAGTATGGTCTGCATCTCGCGAACTCGCTGAGCAGCATCTGGCCTGGTACGCAGACATGATTCACCCTGGACCCAGGTTATTGCGAAAGGTATCCGTGGATCGGCATTACCTGTAATGCGGACCGCTACAAAAGCCCTTTCACTTCTAATTTGCAGTTTCTGTGTCAATTCCTAACCGCTTTGACCTGTGGGGATGCAGAACGAACTCAGCTCCGAGCAACCACTGCCGCAGCTTTCGGCTGACGAACAAAATGTCGTGGTTTTACCCTTGTTTAACTCCATGACCTTGTTGTTGTCTAATTGTTGTGACACTTCTGGCTAAAGCTGGAAAAAGTACGCTATTATCGTGTCGTATCGAAAAATATCGAGTTCGGTGCGATATGTTATCGAAAAAATACCGTATCAAAATATCGGTACGAGGTAAACGACATAATTCAGGCATATCGATTTTCGCACCATAATTCGCGAAAGGTTTGAACATTACCTTCAACGCTTGTTTCATCCCTCATCGTACGTGTGTTGATACAACACTAGGCTTTTTAACATTGGACTGACCCATCTCTCTTCCAGGACCAATTCCAGTAATCTACAACGCTTTCCCGTTCTCAAACCTATTGAAACCTCGAGGAGAGGGATCAGTCTACCTCAGGAAACAAGAAGCGGTTCATTACGCGCAGCAGGAGCTGAGAAAAAATATGCTCGAATTACGAGTGAAAAACCCCTATGCCCGAATTATGTCGTTTACCTCGTATGCCCAAGATCGGCCCATACCAACAGATATCGAAAATTTCAATACATCGATATATGGGTATCTGCATACGAGAATGCGTCCATAGTACTTTGACTCGGAAAGAGCCTTTTATGACATCCAGTTGTTTGAAATAGTGAACTGTATCACAGGTTCATTTTGTCGTACGTTGTCGTGGCGATGAAGTCGAACCGAGTGGTCGAAAAACACAAGGATGTTAGAGCCAGTCTTAACACGAGCAAAGCGCTCCAGTGAGAGACGCGCACTAGCGAGCACTTCCGGCGCACGTCGTCTTTGCACTTTCGGCATTTGATTAACTGATCGAAATAACCGCGCACCGAGCATATTAACACTCTGAGCACCACGCGATTTCATGCTGTTAGAATACCAAGGGTACAACTCACTTGCGCACCGTTTTAACTGGTCGAGAGAAGGGGGGCGGTACAAAGCGACCAATCAAAATACACCCACGTGAAGTGGCGAACGATACCATATGGAAACAACACTGTGTACCGCCAGTTGACCTGGGTAATGATGCAGTAGATTTACTTTGATATTCGATTTCATTTAGATTTCTTCTCGCTGCAGTCTAGACAAAAAACCATCTGTTTTGCTGATCTATGGACAGAACAAACATGAAGACTACACAGACTGCAAGTGATGATACTTCTTCGCCCAAGACTCCGTGGGCAAAATCGACAGCAAGTTGGCTTCTTTTGCAAAGCTTTCGGTTTGCTTGTGTTGGCCATCTCATCTACTGCTTGATCTGAAGATACTTGGACGCGTGGTACAACGGTCGATACGAATTTCTTCATGCTGAAACTAATACTAGGCGTCGTGGAGCGTCTCAGGAGCTGTCGTTGCATCATCTTCTTACTAACGTCTTGAAGGAACATCCGACGTTTGGTGGGCAACGTGGAATTCCAACCAGGGTTGATCTCGCACCATATGATGTACGCATCGAGCGCTGAGATGTCCAGAATGTCGTAAAACAACGCCATCGGCCAACGACTGGTCTTACGTCGACAACTGTAGTTTCCGGTGAGCTGGTCCAGAGTGTCTACCCCGGCTTTCGTTCGGTTGTACTCCATCACAATTTCAGGCTTCTCTTCTTTCGAACTTTCGTCAATGTCGCTGAAACGTAAAATTACCTTGTGACGTCAGATGTTCTGTCATCTTGTAAGATAGCTTAGCCGCAACACTGTAAAATTTTAGTGACGTCACGCATCTTTTCGATCAACAATCTCCATGAGTACGCATCTTTCGTGCATGACGTCACGTCACGAATGATCATAAGGTGCGCTCGATCAAAGTTATGCTCAAACGTCATGCTTCACTTACGCGTCGAGGTGCATGGAGCTGAGCAGAGTTACTGCCTTGCCTTTCTTTGGAACATAGGAAACCAAGGTGAAATCGGAAGTATGGCCGAACAGCGAGGAGTGGACTTCACGGTATTTACTGGGTAGAAAGGCAGAGGGAATTTCCGGTCTACTTTTCCGTATGGTTCCAATAAGTGAGATATTCTTCTTCAGAAGTGCTTCGCCCAAAGCCAATGAAGTGAAAAAGTTATCCGTCGTTACGTTCCTGCCCGAGTCATCTCCTAAAACCAGAAAAACAAACGCAGGCTTAATTGATTTCAACAACAAACATATAACACGGTCAGATATCTTGTTTACAATCAAAACACAAAAGATTTACCTAGGTAGTCCACCAGATCTAACACAACACGCTTTCCTTGATTCTTCTCTGGTTTACCTCCGACGGGCTTTCCAGTGTAGAGCTGGATATTACAGCAGTGTGATGTTCGACAGCAGCACAGGAGAAACAACTTGAGTCCATACTTGCTTCGTGGCTTCGTGGGGATGTACTGCTTGAAGCCACATCGACCTTTGAACGGAAAGAGCTGCTCGTCGACACACGCACTTTCGTACGGGAGATAATTGGTTCTCAAACTCAGGGACCACATCTCAAAGAACTCTCGCACATGAGTCATCTTGTCCAGCTCCACACGTTTCTCACGAGTGCTATCATCAAAGCGTAAGCTGCACGTAATCTGGGCGAACCGTTTTCGGGACATACAGGCTTGATAAATCTTTTTTCCCTCACCTTCGCTCCACAGCTCAGAAACAGGCACCGTTCCGTCCATGTGAACTCCTTGAAGCAGCAACATTCCCAGAAAGGCGTCCAGCTCGACCACATCGAAAGGCACCCACTCTGTCTTTCCGTATCGACGGTTACCCTCTTCGTTTGTGTGCAGAACGATCGATTCTTTTATGGCGGAAGTGAGGAACAAATCAATGCAGTCCGGCATATCCATCACGCGCGATCTTGCATGCGGGGTTACACCGCCTTCTCCTGTCATCTTGTTGACGCTACGAGTCTTCCCAATGTCAAGCGGAAAGCGCGACCATTGGACAGCGCCATTCTTGCCGAAGTAAGGACCGATATCGTTGATCTGGTAGAGCACGTCGTCGTCATCGCTTTCTGTGTCCGGCTGATCTTCCCCAGTTTCCACTACGTCAGGTTCAGCCAGAACTTCATCATCGTTCTCCGGTACTTCCGATGCACAGCTTGCCGTCTCAGATTCCTCCTCCTCAACGTCCATTCCTTGAAACTCGCAAACCAAGAAGAAAAGCACGAGGCGTACAAGAAACGCTCTTTGAAGTAATTAATTTCATAAATATCTATGAAAAGCGCAACACTTCCGTCAGTTTATTCGATGCACTTGACTAATTTTGATTGTTTTATTGTGCTGACACGTTGTTTCCATGAAGGAGTTTCAGAGCTCACTGGTGGCTAATCAATCAAAAAAGCTACTCCATTTTGCACCAGACTGTAACATCAACAACAAATCAACTGATCAAATTCAAGTAACTCATTCAATAATCAACACCATTTCATCAGAGCAATAGTTTCTAGCGTGACAATTATCTTTCCTCTTCCCGAACCACCAGCCACTTCCCCGCCGTGAATTTTCCGTATGTATTCCAGCAGGGCAGGAGGATACATCAGAACAGACTTTGGTCCAGCTCGCGCCATGGATTGCTCAACGTCCTGAAAGCAATCACCGACAACAGTCAAACCTTCGTTCACATTGCAGACAAACAGAAAACGACAAAACACATCAATCCGACTTACGAAAATCTGACTGCAGAGGGCTCTGTAAATGGCGAATCGTGCTTCCCTTCCCTCGAGACCGTGCGAAGCCTTCTCCATGAAAAGCAGTAATTTTGGAGGAAGAGTCAATCTGTAATTGCAGAGCTTGATGTTAGAATGCCATATAGAAATCCC